>PYAF01005385.1:162092-245176 GCA_007407185.1 Glycine tomentella | reverse complement strand
AGATATGTTAATCCCATAACACAAATCTACAACATACACATCCAATTATGTGTGTGAGCTATGATGTTTGCAACAAGGCAAGAATGAGTAAATAGATACCTTAGAAAGACCAGGGGGAATTGTAACAAGATCTTCTAGAGTCTCCACCTTATCTAAAGGTAATGAACTGTATAGTTCATCAACATCATCAAATTCATCAAAATCATCCTGCAGAAGAAAATGAAAATTAGAAGGGAAAAAAACAGAAAACTAGAAAGAAATCATAAATTTTCTAGAGAATCAAGCATTAGGGAATGTTTGAATGGAGAGGAAGGTAGGGAATTTTTCATTTCAAAATTGGGAAAATTATAAAATGTTTATATAGAATTTATATTAAATGAATATGGAAGTAATGGAAGGTTATGTGACAATCTCTCATTTTGTTAACCTCATTTTGATTTTTCAAATAAGGGGTGTGTGTGTGTGTGTGTGTGTGTGTGTGTGTATATATATATATATCACCCCCACCAAACAAACCCATACACTTGTTTGAAACCAATAGTTTTGAAAGGAAAGAATTGGGTGAGACAGAAAACACACTTCCTTAGAAAATGTCCCTTGTTTGGAACTGTAGAGATGGAGATAGAAGAAAACTTGCATGGGGCAGACCTCTAATTTGGTCTCTCCAATTTGACAAGAAAATGGGAGAGAAGGGATGGTATTTTGTTGTAATAACCAAAATATGCTTACTTTAGTTTTACTTTTTAAAAAGGTCATTCAACATAATTATATTTCCTTTCTTCTTTCATTTTTTTATCCAACCAAAAAAGTGAAGAGAGAACTCAGCTTTTCTTTCTGCATTTTTTTCCTTATTTCTCTTGATCCAAACAACCTAAAAACCTACTCATTTTCTGTTCATTTTCTTTTCTCATCCACTTCTTTCTATCCTACCTCATTCTTCCCTATTTCTTCTTGCAACCAAACAAAGGCTTAACAACTTCCCAAGTTCCCAAGAAGACTATACGTCAGAAATAGGAGTATGTTAGGAAATAAGAGCTTCTTGAAGGTTTGTTTTTCCAAACTTGGTGTAGCTAAGTTCAATGCATCTTAGAAAATAGTAGCATCTTTAATTGCTCTCTTGTAAAATTGATATAGCATTACTTATCTTTATACTGCTCTTGAATATAAATAGACCATTATGCTGGGTGGAAAACACACTAAAGCATATTGTAGTCTAACAGAATTAAAAAGAGAATATTTGAGACCCAAGAAAAGCTTTAGAAAAGAGACGATGAAAATATTATTAACCACTGAACTTATTAGAGTATTGTACAGAGTTGTAGTATTCAACTGCACTCTCAGTTAAGTTAGTTAGTTAGGAGTTAGTTCAGTGGCTAATAATCATTTTCACTTCTTTCTAGAGTTTTTCCCTCTCAAAATATCTTCTATTATGATATGTTAGAACTCTTTTATGGTATCAAGACCTTGTCAAGGTCGTCAATGGTGGCACAAAGCAACGCGTCTCTTACTCCTTTTCCTCATTCAATTGCACATAAGCTTGATGATTCGACTTTCCTTTTATGGCATCAACAAGTTGAGCCAGTTACCAAATCAAATCGCCTTCAACGTTTCGTTGACAATCCTCAGATTCCTCTCCATTTCCTTACTAAAGAAGATCGCGAAGCTGGAACAGAGAACCCTGCGTATAAAGCATGGGAACAGCAAGATCAAGTGCTGCTTACTTGGCTCCAAGCACGTCAACTGCGAACTTAGCTACGAGCTACAAATCTTGTCGAAAAATCGATGGGCGAGTTCTTCTCGCAGATCAAAGCTCTTTCCGATGCTCTTGCCTCCGTCGGAAGCCTGATTATGCTTCAGGAACACATTGACTCCATTCTTGAAAGCCTTCCATCGGACCATCACTCCATCATTGCGATTATTGAGAGCAAGTTTGAACCTCTTCTGATCGAGCAAGTCGAAGCTCTTCTTGCTCACGAAGCGCGTCTAAATAAATTCACCAAACAAACTCTGTCTGATTCACCTTCCATCAACTATTCGCAAGCATATCACAAGTCTTTAGCGATTAGCTCCGATGGCTATTCCGTGCCAAACAAGACTGATCTAGAGAGTTTCTCGGCTTTCCGTGGTGGATCTGACCCTAGTGGTGGTAGTTCTCACTATGGCAGTGGTGGTGGTGGCAGTAGTCTCGGCCACAATGGTGGCCGTTTTGCTAATTTTCAGTGTCAAGCGTGTCTAAAATTTGGTCACACTTCTTCTGTTTGTCACTATTGCTATGATCAGTATTATCAACCAAACTCGACCTTTGTTCTTCATGATCCTCTAAGTCCAAGTTATTCTCAAGCTACTTCCACTCAATCTCAGAATAATTACAACAACTATTCACAGAATAGCAACAATTCTGACCAAAATTCTGGTGATGCTAGACCTGCTAATGTTTGGACTAATAACAATTACAAACCTGCGAGTAACAATCCTCAGTCCAATCCTCACAAATGCTCAACCTCAATCCAATTCCACTAATTGGATTCCAGTTTCTGGTGCTTCATTTCTTGTTACTAGAGAATCTCAAAACATCCAGCAACTAGAGCCTTTTGAAGGTCCTGATCAGATCTTCATAGGCAATGGTCAAGGTCTGCAAACTCACTCCTCTGGTTCTTCCTATTTCACTTCGGCATATATTTCCTCTGTCTCTTTATCTCTTAATCATCTATTACATGTGCCTAAAATCACTAAAAACCTTATTTCAGACAGCAAATTTTCCAAAGACAATGACGTTTATTTTGAATTCCACTCTAATTATTGTGCAGTTAAATCTCAGGTTATCAATGAAGTCTTTACTTCAAGGCATTGTTGGTTCTGATGGTCTTTACAGTTTTCCTCACATTCAGTTTCAACCTTCAACTGGTGTTGCTTCCTATTGTTTGTCCAGTTCTGTCAATTCCTCTGTAAATTCATGTAATAAGAATGCAGATTCCGTTGTTAATCCATGTAATAGGTATAGTAGTCTTTGGCATGACAGACTTGGCCATCCAAATCATCATGTTTTACAGCTTGTGTTACTACATTGTAATATACCCACTGTTAATAAAAATTTGATTAGTTTTTGCTCTGCTTGTGCTGCTGGAAGTAGGATCATGAATTCTGAGACGGACTAGCATAGTTTTGAGAAGTAGGATCATGAAGCACCAAAGTTGAATTTGGTTGATAATGTTGGTTGTATCGATAATGACAGACTGAGGCAGTGTGACCATACTCCAGGCAGACTTGGCACTGAAAGTTAGCAAACCGACCACGATCACGACCCTAGCCTCCTCCGCCGGTGCTGTCGCATCGGCCACCACCGCGGTTGTTAAAACCACCACCATGGCCAGAACCACCACCACGGTCAGAAGCACCACGAGAATTAGAAAAACTCTCAGGATCTGATTGCGAAAAGGACTTGTTTGGCACCGTATAACCATCAAATCCATGCGATGAGAAGGATTTGTTGTGCACTTATAGTTCTTCGAAGGAGAATCAGAGAGTGATTGCTTGTTGAACTTGTTCAGGCGAGCTTCATGAGCCAAAAGAAGAGCTTCAACCTCCGCAATTGGTAGGGTTTCGAACTTACTTTCAATGATTGAAATAACCGAGTGAGAATCCGATGGAAGATCTTTGAAAAACGAGTCAACATGCTCTTGAAGCATGATTGGACTTCCAATCAAGGCGAGAGTCAAAAATTATTTTGATTTGCATCAAAAACTCTCGCATTGATCTTCCTCTGGGCGTCATAGATCGCAATTCACTGCGCAATTGTCGCGTTGGAGCTCGTGTTTGCTTGTGAAAGTAATCATGAATTCTCTCCCAAACTTCATACAAGTGAACACATCCTATAACTCGAGACAAAATCGACATTGAAAGTGTCGATTGAAGCCATGTGAGGAGCACCTGATCTTGTTGCTCCCAAACTTTGTATGATGGATTCTAGATTCCACCTGCTCAATCCACTTAAGAGAGAAAACACATTGGAATTTGAGGATTTGCAACAAGTCGTTGCAATCGATGAGATTTGATAACAAGTTCAACCTGTTGGCGCCATAGTAGAAAGGTCAAATCATCTAGTTTATGAGAAATCGAACTAGGAAATGAAGAAGTGAGAAACGTGTTGTTTTGAGCAGCCATTGTTGCTCTTACGACCTCTAGATACCATAACATAATTCTAGAGAGAGAATATTTGAGAGAAAGGAAAAGCTTTAGAAAAGAGAAGATGAAAATATTATTGACCACTGAACTGAATGTTACAATTTAGATTATATAAACTATAGACAGCTAGTTATGACAACTGTCAGCAGCTGTCATTAACTCACTCACTAACTCAGCCAACTAACATACTAGTAACTAGAGTAAACTACCCAAGAGTGCAGTTGAATAACTGCAACTCTATTACAATACTCTAATATAATCAATGATGATTGGAAGGAACAAGTCTTGAGACAAACTCTAGCAAAGGATTTGAGATAAAAACTCTTAGGAGGCTAAAGTATTTTCTAGGAATTGAAAGTGTCTCACTCCAAGAAAGTTATTTTCATATCTCAACATAAATATGTCATATATTTGCTCCAAGAGACAGGTAAGAGAGCTTGTAAACCTTTAAGTAACCCCATAGATTCAAATCTTAAATTGGACAATGCAGATGATAGTGTAGCAATGGATAAGGAGATATATCAGCATTTGGTTGGAAAATTAATCTGTCTGTCTCACACAAGGCTAGATATTGCTTTCAAATTGTAAGTTTGGTTAGTCAATTTATGCACTGCTTGAGAGAAGTCCACTTACAGGCCCCTCATAGAATGATGCAGTACCTTAAAAGAACCCTAAGATGAGGAATTTTATATAAAAGGAATGGGAATGCAATTCTTGAGGCTTACATTGATGCTGACTATGCAGGATCAGTGACTGACTGGAGGTCTGCCACTGGATATTGCACCTTTTCCGGGAGGAAACTTAGTAACTGAAGCTGTGGCATGATATAGTGCTGAAGCTGAGTTCCTAGCTATGGCCGAAGGTATTTGTAAACTACTTTGGCTGGAAAATATTTTATAAGACTTGAAGATTAATGGGATGGACCTATAAACTCAACTGTGATAATAAATCAGCTATCAGCATTTTGCTCATAATCCTGTTCAGCATGATCAAACAAAGCATGTTGAAGTTGATAGGCATTTTATCAAGAAAAACTCAAATGCGACTTGATTTTTACTCCATATGTGCCTTCACAAAGTCAACTTGCAGATACTCTTACCAAAGTATCATGCAGTTCAGATTTTGAAAGAATTGTATGAAATTGGGAATGGAAAACATCTATTCTCCAGCTTGAGGGAGAGTGTTAAAAATAGGAATATTTTAGGAAATAAGAGCTTCTTTAATGTTTGTTTTTTCAAGTAGCATAGATACTAGGTATAGCCTAGGTTCAATGCATCTTGGGAAGTAGTATCTTAATTGCTTTAATTATCTTTGTAATACTATTGTAAATTGATTTTATGCTTGAATATTAATAGACCATTTTGCTCGGGGGAAAATACAGTTAAGCATATTCAATTTTTAAAGCAGAACAATTTCTAAAAGACAAACCTGATTACGCTCAACATAGTCATCTAAGAAATCTTTGACATCATTAACCTCCTCAGGACTTAATTCATCATTATCTAGTAGCCTCAAAATGAATTCACATTTTTTTATATGAGCCTTGTGCCGAGTAATTGATGTCTCTAGATGTGTCTGGAAACAAAAGAAACGTGTCAATGGCCATGAGAAAGGTAAGCCATCATTTCCACAAAATATATATCCTATAATTCATACCAATCTGGGTGGCCTGCTCTTTCCTTTCTTAACGGAAAGCCCTTCAAGCTCCGCTTCAAAGTTATCAATTTGGGATTCTAACTCTCCAACCTACTCAAATTATGTAAGTCAAATTAATATAAACTCATCTAAATAATATATGACCAAAGAGATATTCCAATGAGAATCACCAGGAAGGCAGGCACTAGACTAGTATAAACAGCATTCTAAGAGAAGAAAATCTGAAGAACAAACACACACTTAGATATTGCCAATGGTGGAAAGGTCTCAACAGTCAACCAGCACTGTACATATTATCTTGCCAATAAACAAACATTAGATACAAAGCAAATGAGGCTAGCCATTTGCCAGAGAAATCACTTTGCACATGAGCTACAAACACATTTATTAGCCATATTGAACACAATAAAGCAAAGTTGACAGTAATTCAAAGGAATTTGATTTCATACCACATTGTTTAACCAATCCCTTGTCTCTGATTTAGCTTTCTCTTTTGGATCCTATTAGAAAGTGAGATAACAAATTCCTCAGCCCAAAATTGACAAACACGATCATAGAACACCAAAAAAAGCCCAAAAAAGTGGTAAACTACAACAAACAAAAAGGTTTTATTCCCCTGGTCAAAGACTCACAGTCTTAGGCTGTTGACCCAAGCCTTCTTTGGAGAATGCTTTGGTCTTAGTTTCCTTCTCACATATCTTAAATCTTTCCATTTCTCGCTCAATTATCTTGCGTGCATCCACCAGAGCCTGCTCATATGAGGCACTAACCTATGTCAACATGGCACAAGAGAAAGCATTGTCAAACTCAAAACCAAGGAGCTAAATTTCATCATTCGGTATTTAAAACATTATACACACCATCACACAAGTCAACCCAAGGAGCACTACCATCTAACCAGCAATGAATCGGTTAACACAATCTACTCAACTCATATTCAAATTTCATACTAACATGATGATGCAACGTGATTACTGAATCCTTGCCAAGGTTATCAATGCCAGATGGCGTAAGGCCACAACTCCACCATATAAACACACCATTGCGGCCTGTGGCCTATGGCACCACCATTGTGGGCCTCCCTTTACAAATTGCCTATGGTGGAGGGGTTGAAAAACGCCACGTTATAGCATTATGGCAACTCTTTAACGGTTACAGTAGCGCTATAACGGTTACGGCGGCAATATAAGGGCCATTTAACAACATTGATCTTTGCCAGCAAAAAATACACACAAGATTGTAACTTCCTAGAATCACATTTATTATCAAACAGCTTATTTTCTACAAAAACAGCCAAAATTGTGAAATTTCGGCGGTCCCAAACATGATAATCAGAGAGCTTCTTTCCTTGATTTTTCCTAAAAATAAACAAAACCATATATGCATTAACATTATCATCTCCTATACCTAAAACATATCTAAAAACAAGTCAAATATACACACACAATCACATTGCTGAGATCAAACTAGAAAATTGCCTTGGCACTTTGGTTGCTTTCTGGAACAAGCATGGAGTTAATCAATACCTTCTTGTCCTTGATCTCACTTGACTGAATCCAAGTCTTAATTTGGTCTCTGTACCTCTGCAGCTTCTTAATCTCCTTCTTGAGGTCTGCTTCAAATTTCTCCTTCTGGTTAGCATTGTCAGTGTCGTAAACCTACCAACAAACCAAACCCGTCATTTTGTTCCGAAACAATGGAAATCGAAAAACAATAAAACAACACTGAAAACAAAATTAAAAAAAAAAAAAGTGAGAGAAACAAATGAAATACCTTGTTCCAGATGCTATCGAAAACTTCAACGCCTTCCTGGACCTTCTTGAGAACGCGATCTATCTCCCCCTGGAGTTTTCGACTCGCACCCATTGATTACGATTCTCACTTCAGTGCCCAATGCCAGAGTGGTGGTGGTCCAATTGTAAGCAATCAATTGCACTTTGATTCGGGTTTTAGGGTTTGTTTCTGCACTCGCTTGCTTGCTCAGAGGACGCGGAGATTCTACCACGACAACTCTTTCTTTGTCGTTTTATACTCTCTTTTTTTGGATTGGTAGTAAAGGATACGGTTTTTGCAAGAAAAGTCGAGTAGAATAGACCATCAAAGGATTCATATGTTTATTTTTAAAATTTTTAAAATTTTATTTAAGTTTATAAATATTTTTCTACCACCGAAAGTATTGAATTAGGTATTTACTAGGACTCAATCTTTTAGAATTTGATTTTAGAGAAAAAGAATGTTAGAAACAAAATTTATAATATGTTTTAAATTTATTAAAAATTATAAAATCATAAATAAAAAATAATTAATTACATGAGATTTTCAGTTATTATACCAGATAATCGTTTGTTAATGAGAAGAGGGGACATATCACACTATTAGTGCTTTCGGGTACTCGTTACTCGCTAAGAATGCAGTTTCTTAATAGTTTGATCTCAGTCTCATTTCATTTATATTTTATGACTTGGGGATTGTAGCAATTTATTGTTGTTCTTAGGAAAATCCTTGATTCCTATAAATTTTTTATTGTTATTTAAGCATTTTACATTTTAGTTGTCTATTGTATGATTTTATCATGACTTGATTCCATTATTATTTGGATGATAGACATCCTTGAGTTTTGTTCTTGTGTTAGTCCAAAAGCATTCAAGTGTAAAGTGTAATCTATTTGGTGTCTAAGTCAAGTGTAAGGTTATATACATTCGATGGCATTCAATTGGTTACGATATTTCAGGGATGATTCTCTATAATTGATGTAACTGTTATACTGAGATCCTTGGCGTCCACCCTAAGCAGTTACATTGTAATGGTGACGTGGATTTGGGGTAAAGCCAAAGTGTTAGCCCTTGCTACCTCGACGGGTCGGTTGATATACAGAAAAGGGGTTGGTCAGCATATGACCTAAAGGATACACAACTTATGGAAAAGGGGATTGATCGACACATGACTTGGAGGGTACATAGCCCCTAAGCCTCAAGCGTGATAGTGCAAAGAAGCTAGAAGAGAAACATCACTCGATCGACATATAACCTAGAGGGTACACAGCCCTTCAGCCTCAAGCGTAATAGTCCAAAGAGGCTATAAGAGAATCATCACTCGATCGCATATAACCAAAAGGGTACACAACCCATCAGCCTCAAGAGCGAGAGGCGAAGAGGCTAAAAGAGAATCACCACTTGGTCGACATATGTGCCCAGGAAAGTACTAGATTAACTTGGTTGGCCTTGGTGAGGTTGGTCTCAAACCTAGGAGAGTACATAATAGAGATCATAGGGTACACCACATGCTCATTGATTTGTAGATCACTTCATAAGATTAAAAGTTTCTTAGTTTAGCTATATGTGTTCATCCCTTTGTAGATAACTTTGTAAGTTGAACACAACACTTGAAACATTGTATATCATGACAAAGGAAATAACTCAGGGTCTACACATGTTACACTCATATAAAAGTAGATAGAACTAGGCTAGTGTATTCTCTTCCATAAGTAGATAGTAATATGTTCATCCAAAAGTAGAGCATTATGATACTTGTTGAAAATGAAGTTAGTGGTTGTCTACTTATAGATCATAAGGAAATGTAACGAAGTGTAACATGCTCATCCAAAAGTAGAACCTCATAAAACCTGTTTGAAAATGAAGACAATGGTTGTTCAATTGTAGATCATAACAAAATGTAACAATGTTTATCATGCTCGTCCAAAAAGTAAAGTGCTATAAAACTTGTTTGAAAATGAAGACAATAGTCGTCCATTTGTAGATCATAACGAAATGTGACGATGTGTAACATGCTCTTCCAAAAGTAAAACACATAAAACTTGTTTGAAAATGAAGATAGTGGTCGTTCAATTATAGATCATAACAAAATGTAACAATGTTTAACATGCTCGTCCAAAAGTAAAGTGTTATAAAAACTTGTTTGAAAATAAGACAATGGTCATCCATTTGTAGATCATAACTAAATGTAAATGCTTGTCCAAAAGTAGAGTGTTATAATACTTGTTAAAAATGAAGACAATGGTCATCCTTTTGTAGATCATAACAATAGGAAATGTATCATACTAGCAGAATCTCTTAGTAAATCGTAATATGATAATTCATAATATAACTTATTTTGAAATAAGAATAGTATATATATTCCATTTGTAGATCATAATAATATGTACTCGACTTGACATCTCGACTAAAAATTGCTCGTCTTTGTACTTGTTTATGCTCAATAGATTGCCTAAGTCTTAGGTTGTTGACCCCTTAATAGTCAGGACCACATCTAGGTTTTAATATGCTCGGCTAATTGCCTAGGTCTTAACTGGTCGACCTCATATTGGAGTGAAGACCATGTCTGGGTCTTAATATGCTTGAATAATTGCCTAGGTCTTAAGTGATCGACCTCATATTGGAGTGAAAACCATGCCTAAACTTTAATATGCTTGGTTAATTGCCTAGGTCTTAACTGGTCGACCTCATATTGGAGTGAGGACCATGCCTGGGTCTCAAGTGGTCAACCTCATACTGGAGTAAGAACCACACCTAGGTTTCAATATGCTCGGCTAATTGTCTAGGTCTTAACTAGTTAACCTTATATTTGAGCAAGGACCATGCTTAGGTCTTAATATGCTCGGCTAATTGCCTAGGTCTTAAGTGGTCGACCTCATATTGGAGTAAAGACCATGCCTAGGTCTTAATATGCTTGGCTAATTGCCTAGGTATTAACTGGTCGACCTCATATTAGAGTGAGGACCATGCCTAGGTCTTAATGCGCCTAGTGGATTCAACCTTTAACTAAACTTTAATATTTATAAATAAGGGAATTTTTTCATAATATTGAACAAAACAAAATTTGACTAGTAAAAATAGAATAAATTAGAATAAATTACATCTGCACCCCCGTGTATTTTGCTTAAATTTTACTTGATACTCCTTCCTTTTAGCTCCCTACAAATAAACCCCTTAATTGTTTAGCTCACATTACACCCAAACCCCCTCCGTCATAAACACCGTTTAATAATTTAACAGAAAGTAGACACATGTTGGTCATATGACTTTTAATGAAATTTTATGTTTAAAATACCCTCATCTTTTTCCTCTCAACCTGAAAATATTTTAAGACTATTATTTCTTTTTATTTTTCTCTAATTGGACCTGAACCCAGCTTTTTGTTAGCGTGAACCCACCTTCTTGGTACGTAGTGTTAATATCCTTCCTTATTTTTCTTCAATTTTTTAATTCAATTTTTTTCTCTGATTGAATATGGTCCTTTGCTTCAAATTTAGTGGTTTGCTCCTGCATTTATGTTCTTGTGGTCTCAAACATCAACACTATTTTAATCAACAATAATAAACAAATGATTTTCAGTTCATCCATTATGTTTTATGTGGTCCCAAATATCAACACTATTTTAATCAACAATAACAAACAAATGATTTTAAATATCATAAGTAGTCCCAAACCAGACCCCCATTAAAACCTATTCAGAAATAGGTCACAGTAAACAATCAAAATTAAATAAATATTCTTAAAAAGTAATCTATATACAAGATCCAATAGTCACTTACAAACATAATCCTAGTGTGAACAGAAATCGTGGAACATGAAGAGAAACAAAGGAACGGCGGAGAACTCGCAAACTAGAAGATGAATAATAGAGAACTCGTCAACTGGAAGAGGACGATGAATAACGGTGAAGAACTCAGGAATGGTGAAAATGAATGAAATGTAAACATCGTGAGAGGAAGAGGAACTCGCTCCCTATGGACGCTAAAGAAGAACTTGCCAACAAGAGGAAGATGAACAATACTCGTGAATAGGGAAGAGGAAAGGAACGTGAAACCTAAATTATGAAATTATTTGGAAGGGGATAATTTGGATCTTACAATTAAAATAAAAGGAAAATTTTGTCTGCTCACATATTTTAATTAACATTAGTTAACAGTGTTAACATAATGGGGTAAAAGTAATGTGAAAAAAAAGGAAGGGTATCAGGTGAAATTTGAGCAAAACACAAGAGGGTGGGAGTGTAATTTACTCAATAAATTAATTGAAATAAAAATAACCTATAAATGGTGTTTTAGACTTACTTTATTCCTTGAGACCGATCGGCCATAATGAGCTTTATAAGTGTAACGTCCGTTGACATATTTTCCTAGATAGCCATCCTTAACCAACAGTTCGATTTGTCTCATCAACATTAAGCAACTCTTTGTGTCATGCCCAATAAATTGGTGAAATTCACACCATGTCTCCACATCACTTCCTTTTTTCAAGGGATTGTTCGGAGGGAGACATAATAGCTTTGAGAGATAAATATCTTTCAAAATCTCACTCCTGCTAGTGTTTAGAGGAGTAAATGTTTGAGGTCGGTCAACCTCTCTCTTTTATCTTGTCCATTGTTATGAAATCAGGTTCGGTCCGGCTTGTCAGACTGGTCCAACCGGGACCCGGTGGCCTAACCTGGCTGGTTTCATTATTGGATCGGTCATGCAATTGCCTCGGGATGACCCGACCAAACCTGACTGGTTAGGTCACCAGATCCCAGTTGGACCGGTTCGACCTGGCCGATTTTATAAAAAAATGGACCCCTCTACAACGCCTTTTTAATGTCTCATTATTATCAATTGTTATTTTGGATTATGGATGGACTTTTCTTAATCATATACTTATAATATATATATATATATAATTTTAAATTTTTAATATATATCGGGTAAAATCAGATCAATTACTGGTCCACCGGTTAGGCCACTGACCCACTATCCTGACCGGGTCAATGACCGAACTAGGTTTGATAACGTTGATCTTGTCGATGATTCAACTTGTTTCCCTCCTCGACTAACCTGATTTATGAGCCTAGATTTTTTTCCTGGATCATAAGTTTATTTTCCTTCTCGGTCCTACTTCATCAATATAACTTCCTCCACCTCCATGTGGCATGACGTTCATGATTGGATTTCGTCCATGTTGGTAATTTTCTTGTATATTAATGACTCATGGAACTCCCTTGGACGTAGACCTTTCGTGAAAGTTGCTATAAACATATAGTTGTTCAGATCCCTAACTTGAATTATGGCATTGTTGAAAGGGTTTAGGTACTTCTTCAAAGTCACACCAGGTTGTTGTCGAATGTCAAAGAGGTCAGCCAATGTAGTCGGTCGGCTTATGTTAGCCACAAAGTAACACATGAATTTCTTTGAGAAGTCATGGAAGTCGGTTATAGATCGATATGGGAGACTAACAAACCACATCAAAGAAGCCTCTGATAAAGTTCCTAGAAACATTTTGCAACATAGAGCATCGTTCCCCCTGTTAATAAGCATTTGAGCTCAGAAGTTAGTTAGATGTCGATGTCGATCTTTAGAACCATGGAAATCCTCTATCTTATGCACCAAAAAGTGTGGTGGGAAAGGCTCAACCTTTATGGCCTCCGAGGATGGTTGGAAATCATGTGGCAATTTGGTCATGGTCTCCCTTTTTAATCGCCTCAAATTTGTGACCTGATTCTGCAATGCGACATAAGTATCATCGGCCATCTCGTCGTTCTGTTGGAACAAGGCATCTTGGGCCTCCAAAGCCTCATCGACCACCCTCTTGGCCTCTACACTCTCCCTTATGGCCTCCACTATTTCTACCATCATACCTTCCAGTATCAAAAGGTCACTGTTTGGGTTCCTCAACATGGACTGGTTGTTTGAGTTATGCCTCGTTGTCATTGGTGGAAGAAGAACAAAAAAAAAAAAGAAAAGGCGACGAGAAGCATTTCATTGTGCCCCACTATAGGCGCCAAAATGTTCTTGTGCTATATCGTGCCTTAAGGTACGGAAACCTAGTCGAAGAGCATTCAAGTGTAAATTGTAATTTGTTTGGCATCTACGTCAAGTGTAAGGCTATATAACTTCGATGGTATTCAATTGGGTCACGATATTTCAGGGACGATTCTCCATAATTAACATAATTGTCGTCTTAGAATCCACAATGTGCACCTTAAGAAGTTACATCGTAACGTTGACGTGGATTGGGATAAAGCCAAAGTGTTGACCCTTGCTACCTCGACGACATTGGTCGACATATGACCTAGATGGTTCACAACCCTTCAATCTAAAGCGCGATAACGTGAAGAGGCTAAAAGAGAGTCATCACTCGATCGACATATGACCTGAAGGGTACATGTTCAAAGAATTTGAATCTAAGGGTTTGTTTCTAGAATCTTTTTATATTTCGAGAAATGTTATTCCTAGGAATTTTATTACCATGAATATAATATGGGAATATTATTCCTAGGTATTTCTCTTAAAAATATGTTTTATTACATTTTAATATTCATGGGAATATTTTAAAATTTTTAAAATTATTTAAATAATAAATAAATAAAAAAGGAACTTACATGTGTATTAGATAATTAATTCTCACGTTCTTGTGGGAATATCACTTTCCCATTCCCTCTTCATGGGAATAAAACTATGAGAAAACATAGTAAACAAAAAGAAATTCTATCATTCCCAGGCATTAATAATACCCATAATTACTTTTTAAAAACTCGTAACAAACACAAGAATATTAGGGGACGTTTGTTTCACAAAATCCTTTCATTCCTGGTAATGGTGTTCCCACGAATATTAAATGAAAATGACATTCCTGGATATTTCAAGAAAAAATACGTTTGTTTAACTATTAAAATTAGTTGGGAATCTTTTTTATATTCCCAAGAAAATTAAAAAAATGTGTTTGTTTCATGTTATTTTTTTCTTAGAAATGTATGTTATATTACTAAAATATATATATTTTTTATATTAAAGAACTTATTATATACACCTACATAACAAGACATGAGGCTAGAAACTACAGTTTGCAAATAGCAGTAAAAAATCTTTAAAAATTTCAATAAACTCCTTAACCACACTTTACTATTAAAGAAATGCAACACCATAATATTCCCTTCACCCTTATAAAGAACAAGAAACACAAAATGACATGTACAACAAAACTTTTACCACACCCCAAGTAAACAAAAAAACTAAATCGGTAAACTGCCTTGATATCAAATAATTAAATTTCAAAAACAACTGCAACATACTTGTCTTTTGTCTTTCAAAAATAACTGCAACATACTCGTCTTCTATCTTTAAAAAAATCATAGACAAATAATTAGATGATAGATATTGATATTGAGGGTATAGTAGAATTTTTACATAATTAATATGATTCTCATTATATAGGATACTATATTCTCACCCTCTTTTTATGGGAATCAACTGAATACAAAAGCATCATAAGCATGGACATCTCACTTTCAAGGGAATAAAAGTGTTAGACCCTAATTGTGTCCGGGTCCCCTAAAAAAGGAAAAAAAAAAAAAAAGGTTCCCAAAGGGAGAGCCCATTATGTAACGCTCCGTATGCATCTGGTTCATTAATATTCAAATATGGTCGTTAAGCGCAACAATTAATTAAAGATAATTAATTCAGAAGCAAATAACAAAATGACGTCATTATACGTCATAAACAAAACCATCTTTGCGTTATGTATGGTGAACACTTACATCACACATCTAGATGACCAAATAACCCATATACATACATCTCAGTAAAAATATCTCAACAATGGATGTACAAAACAATAAGGTATCAGATACCATGTCCTCTCAACACACACCAATATCTCTCAAAATATACAATAATGTACATCAATTGTGCATCTTTCCCTCAAGGGTACAAAATATAGGCATAACAAAACAATGAGCCAACATGCTCTCAAAATAAAATGCCTAGGGTTCACACATAACCATATCCTTACTTGGACCTCTTGCTCTGGGATCCAACATCCGCTCGCTGAGCATTACCTGCAAAAATATAATACCCACACGGGGTGAGAAATAATCTCAGTAAACTCAAGGTTCTTAGAGGCCTTTCCTCCCCCTGGTTCACTTCTATGACATATAGTATCAAAATTGTCATCACATAATCTAGCCATCATGGCTCTCATAAAATACATCACATATCTATCACAACACGTGTCATTCCATTGGGCACTACTATAATAACCAAGGCTAAAAAAAAATTGGTGTAGCCTTTAGTTTCCGGCACGGATAGCGCCAATTGCGGCGTTAATAGCGCCAGAAGTGGCGCCGTTAGCGCTAAAGTACACCAGAAGGCCATTTATCTCTAGAATCTGCCATGGTTAGCGCCAGAGTGGCACGATTAGAGCCAGGAACACATCCAGACCTCTGGATTTTGGCGCCAATAGCGCTAGAATGGCACCGTTAGCGCGAGAACGTGGGTTGGTCACTTAAAATGACAATTTCTCTCTCATTTGGTGACAAAAACTTCACCTTCTTCTACCTTGTGCCATTTCCTCCATTGATGAGCTAGAGAAGCTCCATACCCACTCAACCATTGACCAAAACACTCCACTTCCAACATGAAAGTTGAAGAGAACTACTCAATGAGCTAGATTCCATCATCAGTTTTCCTTGAAAACCATCAAACGGAGAGATCGCGTTCTCTAGGAAACTTTCCAAAGTTTCGATTTCGAGGGGAAATGAGGCGTTTTAAGGACGTTCAAGTTTAGAGAAGTTGTCCTCTAGCCTTCCTTGTCATTTTAGAGGTAAGAAACCCAAATTCTATTGATTATTTAAGAATTTGTTCTTGAGATGAATAGTGGCCCATTTGAGCTAGAGCTGAAATTAGGCTTGGGTCCTTTGGAAAAGTATGTTTAGGAGGTTGTTGTGATGAAGGATTAGCCTTGAAATATGATTTTTATAGACTTTGGAATTTGGCTCTGAAGAATGTATGAGTAGGAAGAATGTTGGTTAGATTGATGATATTATGATATGTATGAGCCTAGGTGCTTTTACAATATGTGCTCAGGAGGCTATAGAAACGGTGAAAATGCGTTGAAGTAACTATTTTAGCCATATTGATAATAATTGATATTTGGCATAGATAGAGTATTGAACTCTTTGAATTGGGTTATGCAGAGTCTTAGGGAGACTCTAGGGCCTTGGTTAGGCCGAGATAGATTCTGTTGAGGGTATGTAAGTCACCAATTAGGTGGCTAGTTCTTATAACTTGAAATTAGAGGAAAAAGAGGTTAAATGGAAAAGAATAATGTTTCTTTTCATTCTAACGGTTGAGGACCGTTGTTGATTTACTTGTGTGCCTTTGTATAGGGCGTGACACCGAAGGTGTCAGTGACGGAGACCACAATTCAGGGATTGAACAGCAGAGCACTATGTTGCCAGGTAAGTTCTTTATTCTTGGGAGTGTTTCCCATTGTCTGTCTTCCACCATACTCCGAGGGAGTGATGGTTGCATACATGATTCATATGCATTGAATTGGATGTTACAGCTTTCCTCATGATAATATGTATACCTGTTTATGTGCTTGTGTATGGTTGCCTTTCGGATAGATCTTCTGGCCAATTAGATAGATATGGACTTCCCTAGGAGTAGAGCGTAACTCCTAGTCGGTTTGCTCATGTAAAGGGTGTATGATCCCTTAAGACCAGAGATAGGTGGTCTCGTCGCAGTTGAAGCCTATTCTCGAAGGTGTCATATACGTGCATCCATGTGTAAAGGGGTAGCTCCCGATGGGATGACATGGGTGTGAGTTCCAGTCTCACACTGGGGACTGAGAGTCCCGATGTTGATGATGATGCATCTTTGGCGGGCATAGTACCACAGATACACATTAGAGCTAGAGAATGTCTATGTGTTGTTGTGAGGGCCAGGAGGCCTGGTGTTGTGATGCCTTTGATGTTATGTTATCATGGAAGTAAGCCAGTAGGCGGAGAAGCCTCCAAGAACCCTAAGCTTACTGAGATTGTATTTCATCACGTGTGTGGGGATTATATTTTGCAGGTGATGCATCTGGCAAAGATGATGGGTCCTAGGGCGGGAGGCCCCAGTAGGGACAGACATGGTATAACTGCTTTGGCAGTATTTTAAGAGCACAATGGCTCACTATTTTATATTTATATTGTATTTTGTACCCCCTGCGAGGGAAGATGTATGTGCCGTATATTTTGGATCTAGTATGGATTGTGATGTACAGACGCTGTATATTTTGTATCCTCTTGTGAGGATGTGATCTGTGAGATCATGGCACAGGGTGCCTATTCTTTTGTATAGCCACAATGGTGGTTTTTGATGATGTATATATTTATATAGATACATGTGGCTTCTGATTCTGCTGTTATATATGTATGGGCATTTTTGTCTTTACCTGCCATTCTTTATGTTATCTGGATCGTAAAGGCTTGTTGTGGTGTCTTGGCATTCGTATATGTAATTGTGAATACGTACCATACATGATGAATCAGGAATATGGTTTTGAAAGGAAATGATGATGACGTCATGTCTTTTTCAAAATGCTTTCGTTGGTTAATTAATTGATTCTGAATTAGTTACTTCAACACTTTTTCACCGTTTATATAGTCTCCTGAACACATATTGTAAAAGCATCAAGGCTCATACATATCATAATATCATCAATCTAACCAACATTCTTCCTACACATACATTCTTCATAACCAAATTCCAAAATCCATAAAAGTCATACTTCAAGGTTTAACCTTCATCAGAACAACCTCCTAAGCATACTTTTTCAAAGGACCCAAGCCTAATTTAAGCTCTGACTCAAATGGGTCACTATTCATCTCAAGAACAAATTCTTAAATAATCGGTAAAAAACAACTTCTCCAAGCTTGAATGTCCTTAAAACGCCTTCTTTCCTTCAACTTTCATGTTGAATTCGAAGGGTTTTGGTCAAAGGTTAAGCTGTTATGGAGCTTCTCTCGTTCATTAATGGTGGAAGTAGAGAAAAGGAAGAAGAAGGTTATGTTTTTGGCCCAAAATGAGAGAGAAAAGGTCTTTTATCATGACCCTGCCCGCGTCCCGCGCTAATGGCGCCATTCTGGCGTTATTGGCGCCGAAAACCAGAGGTCTGGCCGTGTTTCTGGAGTTACCGGCACCAAGATCCAAAGAAAATTGGTCATCTGGCACATCTCTCGCGCTACCGGCGCCAGAATCTAGTGACCTGGGGTGCTTCTAGTGCTAATCGTGCCACTTCTAGCGCTAACCGCGCCATAATTTGTTTTTTTTTTTAAAAAACTAGGTCATTATACATTAGGTCCGATACAAAGGCACAAAGGAAGAGAGATTGTACATTAATTACACAAAGAAGGAAGAGGGGTCTCTCAGGTATCCCTCATTCATTCTCTTTCCCCTCCTCCTCTTCCCCTTCTTCTATTTGGTTTCTCTCCCTTAAGTTTTTTCGCAATGGCTGCCAGTTGGGTGTGTTTCTTTCGCAGATGGGCACCTTGGCCGTCGACAAGAGCCTTATAGGTCACCTTCATTGTCTCTTCCATTATTTTTGCATGCTTGTGGTGTTTGCACTTTCATTTTAGCTTTGTCTTTGCATTTTAAGCTTCGCCACCACCGTGCTGTAGCGGTGGCCTCGTGTCGGTGGCTTTAGGGGGCCATGCCTCCTTCGTTGAGGCTTTTGCTCCTTCCCAGCGTTGTTTTGGCTGCAGTGGCACATAGGAATTCCCAACCCTTGTGACTAATTGCGGGTTCGGCCGGGTCACTCTGACCCAGTTCCAACCCTAGCAAAAAAAACTTTAATTATATAGTTTACAACCCGGATTTCATACCTACACGCCCTTAACTGTTGGCCTTAGCCCGTTTTGAAATAATAGTAATTACTACTAGTTGCACCCTTTCTTTCACACCTACACCCCTAACATTTTGGGCTTGGCCGATTTTGAAATGAAATAAATACTGCTAGTCATATCCCTTTTTTTAACACATACATCCACTTACCTTTTGGGTTTGAATTAAATAAATACTATTAGTCACACCCTTTTTTTTACAAATACACCACCTTACCTTTTGGGTTTGAACTATTTTCCTGTTAAGTTCGAATTAAATAAATATTGTTAGTCACACCTCCATCCTTTATATGTACACTCCATGTTGGGTCTCCGACTCGTTTGGTGGAGTTTCAATAACGTGTGGATAAATTTTGGTTCAGAGAGTCAAGAACAATGAACCTGAAAACGCGGATTTAGCTTCGAACAGCAAAGTCGATTTCTCTAAGGAGAACAACAACAATAGCGATAACAATCTCAACCAATCTCTGAAACCAACTCTTTCTTTTTCTTTTTTTTCAGCTATTTACCAAATTAGCCTTTCCTTCACCACACCGCACCCTTGTCTTCTTCCCTTTGCCTTGAACCCCGTTTTCTTTTCTTCGTCTTCTATCACCGATTCCGATTCTCTTCTTCCTTTCTTTTTATTGATCCTATCTGCAATTATGATTTTTCTCACTTCCTCCGTTTTCTCAGTGATCGAACGGAGGAGGAGGAGGAGGAGAATGCAGTTCCGAAAATGATTGGAAAATGTTGGGAACTGCACTGCAATTCGGCTTCATTCGTGGCAAGCATCGGTTTTACATTCCGGTGAAGGCGCGGAAGAGCTAGAATCAGCGCAAACAGAGTCACAGAGCCAAGAAAACCGAATCTGAAAAAGCGAATTTAGCTTCGAAGAGCAAAGTCGATGTCTCTGAGGATAACAACAGCAATAGCGATAGCAATCTCAACCAATCTCTGAAACCAACTCTTTCTTTTTCTTTTTTTTTTCTTTTTTTTTCAGCCATTTACCAAATTGACCTTTCTTTCACCGCACCGCACCCTTGTCTTCTTCCCTTCGCGTTGAACCTCGTTTTCTTTTCTTCGTCTTCTATCATCGATTCTGATTCTCTTCTTCCTTTGTTTTTATTGATCCTCTCTACGATTATATTTTTCTCATTTCCTCCGTTTTCTCAACGACAGAACGAAGGAGGAGGAGGAGAATGCAGTTCTGAAAATGATTGGAAAATGTTGGGAACTGCATTGCAATTCGGTGGCGTTCACGGGGACGATCGGTTTTACATTCCGATGACGACGTGGAAGAGCCAGAATCAGCGCCAACATAGTCACAGAGCCAAGAACAACGAACCTGAAAACGCGGATTTAGCTTCGAAGAGCAAAGTCGATTTCTCTGAGGAGAACAACGGCAATTGCGATAGCAATCTCAACCAATCTCTGAAACCAACTCTTTCTTTTTCTTTTTCTTTTTCTTTTTTTCAGCCATTTACCGAATTAGCCTTTCCTTCACCGCACCGCACCACCTCGTTTTCTTTTCTTCATCTTCAATCATCTATTCCGATTCTCTTCTTCCATTTTTTTTATTGATCCTCTATGCGATTATGATTTTTCTCATTTCCTCCATTTTCTCGACAACCGAACCAAGGAGAATGCAGTTCTGAAAATGATTGGAAACTGCTGGGAACTGCACTGCAATTCGGCGGCATTCGCGGCAAGGATCGGTTTTACATTCCGGTGAAGGCGTGGAAGAGCCAGAATCAGCGCAAACAGAGCCAGAGAGCCAAGAACAAAGAACCTGAAAACGCGGATTTAGCTTCGAAGAGCAAAGTCAATTTCTCTGAAGAGAACAACAACAATAGCAATAGCAATCTCAACCAATCTCTAAAACCAACTCTTTCTTTTTCTTTTTTTTCAGCCATTTACAAAATCAGCCTTTCCTTCACCGCACGACACCCTTGTCATCTTCCCTTTGTGTTGAACGTTGTTTTCTTTCCTTCGTCTTCTATCATCGATTCCGATTCTCTTCTTCCTTTGTTTTTATTGATCCTCTCTGCGATTATGGTTTTTCTTATTTCCTCCGATTTCTCGGTGACCGAACACAGGAGGAGGAGGAGAATCCAGTACTGAAAATGATTGGAAAATGCTGGGAACTGCACTGCAATTCGACGACGTTCACGAGGAGGATCGGTTTTAGATTCCGGTGAAGACGTGCAAGGGCCATAATCAGCGCCAACATAGTCACACAGCCAAGAACAACGAACTTGAAAACGCGGATTTAGTTTCGAAGAGCAAAGTCGATTTCTCTGAGGAGAACAACGGCAATAGCGATAGCAATCTCAACCAATCTCTCAAACCAACTCTTTCTTTTTTTTTCTTTTTTTTTCCAGCCATTTACCGAATTAGCCTTTCCTTCACCGAACCGCACCCTTGTCTTCTTCCCTTTGCGTTGAACCTCGTTTTCTTTTCTTCGTCTTCTATCATCGATTCCGATTCTCTTCTTCCTTTCTTTTTATTGATCCTCTCTGCGATTATGGTTTTTCTTATTTCCTCCGATTTCTCGGTGACCGAACACAGGAGGAGGAGGAGAATGCAGTACTGAAAATGATTGGAAAATGCTGGGAACTGCACTGCAATTCGACGACGTTCACGGGGAGGATCGGTTTTAGATTCCGGTGAAGACGTGCAAGGGCCATAATCAGTGCCAACATAGTCACACAGCCAAGAACAACGAACCTGAAAACGCGGATTTAGCTTCGAAGAGCAAAGTCGATGTCTCTGAGGAGAACAAAAGCAATAACAATAGCAATCTCAACCAATCTCTGAAACCAACACTTTCTTTTTCTTTTTCTTTTTTTTTCAGCCATTTACCAAATTAGCCTTTCCTTCACCGCACCGCACCGCACCGCACCTTTGTCTTCTTCCCTTTGCGTTGAACCTCGTTTTCTTTTGTTCGTTTTCTATCATCGATTCTGATTCTCTTCTTCCTTTTTTTTATTAATCCTCTCTGCGATTATGATTTTTTCTCATTTTCTCCGTTTTCTCGGCGACTGAACGAAGGTGGAGGAGGAGAACGCAGTTCTAAAAATGATTGGAAAATGCTGGGAACTGCACTGCAATTCGACGGCGTTCGCGGGGTGGACCAGTTTTACATTCGGGTGAAGGCGCGGAAGAGCCAGAATTAGCGCCAAGACAGTCACAGAGCCAAGAACAACGAACCTGAAAACGCGGATTTAGCTTCGATGAGCAAAGTCGATTTCTCTGAGGAGAACAACGACAATAGCGATAGCAATCTCAACAATCTCTAAAAACGACTCTTTCTTTTTCTTTTTCTTTTTTTTCCAGCCATTTACCGAATTAGCCTTTCCTTCACCGCACCGCACCGCACCCTTGTCTTCTTCCCATTGCGTTGAACCTCATTTTCTTTTCTTCGTCTTCTATCACCGTTTCCGATTCTCTTCTTCCTTTTTTTTATTGATCCTCTCTGTGATTATGATTTTTCTCATTTCCTCTGTTTTCTCGGCGACCAAACGAAGGAGGAGGAGGAGAATGCAGTTCTGAAAATGATTGGAAAATGTTGGGAACTGCACTGCAATTCGGCGGCGTTCACAGGGAGGATCGGTTTTACATTTCGGTGAAGGCGCGGAAGAGCCAGAATCAGCACAAACAGACTCAGAGAGCCAAGAACAACGAACCTGAAAACATCGATTTAGCTTTGAAGAGCAAAGTTGATGTCTCTGAGGATAACAACAGCAATAGCGATAGCAATCTCAACCAATCTCTGAAACCAACTCTCTCTTTTTCTTTTTTTCAGCCATTTACCAAATTAGCCTTTCCTTCACCGCACCACACCCTTGTCTTCTTCCCTTTGCCTTCAACCTCGTTTTCTTATCTTCGTCTTCTATCACCGATTCTGATTCTCTTCTTCCTTTCTTTTTATTGATCCTCTCTACGATTATGATTTTTCTCATTTCCTCCGTTTTCTCGGTGACCAGACGGAGGAGAATGTAGTTCTTAAAATGATTGGAAAATGCTGGGAACTGCACTGCAATTCGGCGGCGTTCGCGGAGAGGATCGACTTTATATTTCGGTGAAGGCGGGGAAGAGCCAGAATGAGCTCAAACAGAGTTAGAGAGCCAAGAACAACGAACTTGAAAACGCGGATTTAGCTTCGAAGAGCAAAGTCGATGTCTCTGAGAATAACAACAACAATAGCGATAACAATCTCAACCAATCTCTGAAACCAACTCTTTCTTTTTCTTTTTCTTTTTCTTTTTTTCAGTCATTTACCAAATTAGTCTTTCCTCCGCTGCACCGCACCCTTGTCTTCTTCCCTTTGCCTTGAACCTCATTTTCTTTTCTTCGTCTTCTACCACCGATTCTGACTCTTTTCTTCCTTTCTTTTTATTGATCCTCTCTGCGATTATGATTTTTCTCATTTCCTCCGTTTTCTTGGCGATCGAACAGAGGAGAATGCAATTCTGGAAATGATTGGAAAATACTGGGATCTGCACTGCAATTCGGCGGCGTTCGCGGAGAGGATCGATTTTACATTCCGGTGAAGGCACGGAAGAGCCAAAATCAGCGCAAACAGAGTCACAGAGCCAAGAACAACGAACCTGAAAACGCGGATTTAGCTTCGAAGAGCAAAGTCGATGTCTCTGGGGATAACAACTGCAATAGCGATAGCAATCTCAACCAATCTCTGAAACCAACTCTTTCTTTTCTTTTTTTTTTTTCCAGCCATTTACCAAATTAGTCTTTCCTTCACCGCATCGCACCCTTGTCTTCTTCCCTTTGCCTTGAACCTCGTTTTCTTTTCTTCGTCTTCTATCACCGATTCCGATTCTCTTCTTCCGTTCTTTTTATTGATCCTCTCTGCAATTATGATTTTTCTCATTTCCTCCATTTTTTCGGCGACTGAACAGAGGAGAATACAGTTCCGAAAATGATTGGAAAATGCTGGGAGCTGCACTGCAATTCGACGGAGTTCGCGGCGAGGATCGATTTTACTTTCCGGTGAAGGCGCGGAAGAGCCAGAATCAGCGCAAACAGAGTCACAGAGCCAAGAACAACGAACCTGAAAATGCAGATTTAGCTTCGAAGAGCAAAGTCGATGTCTCTGGGGATAACAACAGCAATAACGATAACAATCTCAACCAATCTCTGAAACCAACTCTTTCTTTTTCTTTTTTTTCAGACATTTACTAAATTAGCCTTTCCTTCACCGCACGACACCCTTGTCTTCTTCCCTTTGCCTTGAACCTCGTTTTCTTTTCTTCGTCTTCTATCACTGATTCCGATTCTCTTCTTCCTTTCTTTTTATTGATCCTCTCTGCGATTATGATTTTTCTCATTTCCTCCATTTTTTGGGCAACCGAACGGAGGAGAATGCAGTTCTGAAAATGATTGGAAAATGCTAGGAACTGCACTACAGTTCGGCGGCGTACATGGCGAGGATCGGTTTTACATTCCGGTGAAGGCGCGGAAGAGCCAGAATCAGCGCAAACAGAGTCACAGAGCCAATTTGAAGACGAAGAAGAACTGAAGCTACGAAGAATAGCTTGGTTGTCACAGTATAGCCTCATTTGCTGAATTTCACAAAATTTCAACTCTTGAAAAGGTTGTTTGATCCAAACAAGTTCACAAGGGGCCAAAGTCGTGACCCAATATTCTGCTTCAATGTTGGAGCGAGCAACAACACTTTGTTTCTTGATTTCCCAAGAAACAACATTACCTCTAATTGATGCACAATATCCAAAAGTGGAGCATCTACCAATAAGGGATCATGCCTAATTTGCACCACAATACCCAACAACTTGGGCATTTCCTTTATCTTCATACAACAATCCTTGACCTAGAGGCCCTTTAGTGTACCTGAGAATGCAGACCACTGCATTCCAATGATCAGGCTTGCATGAATTAACTAACTACCCTTACTACCAAAGATAAGTTAGGTCTAGTAATGGTAAGATAGATGAGCTTACCAACTAAAATTCGATATCTCTCTAGGTTGGAGTAAGGTTCACCGTGGTCTATTACTAATTTTTTATTAGGATACATGGGACTGCCCACAAGCTACAGTTTGTCATGCTTATTTCTTCAAGGATCTCTAAATCATATTTCCTTTGTGAAATCACAATACCATCTTTGGGCTAGACAACTTCAATACCAAGAAAGTATTTTAAACTACCAAGATATTTAGTTTGAAAATGTTTGAATGAGTCTCTTTAGCTAAGAAGTTTTAGCAAGATCATTCCCTGTAATGAAAATATCATCCACATAGACAACTAGATACACACATTTCCTAGGATATGTGTGATAAACAAGCTGAATGAACTGCTTCACAGTACTTCATCCCAAAATTTTGCACAACACGACTAAACTTTCCAAACCAAGACCTTGGAGATTATTTAAGACCATAGAGAGATAGATTAAGTTTGCAAACTAGAATAGACTCCCCCTAAGCAACAAACCCAAAAGGTTGCTCCATGTAAATATCTTCTTCCAACCCACCATGAAGAAAGACATTTTTAGTGTCTAACTGATGAAGACACCAATGAAGGATAACAACTATGGCAGGAAAGAGATAGACTATTGTGTGATTTTAGCCACAAGAGAAAAAGTATGCCCATAATCAAGACCATATATCTAGGTATATCCTTTGGTCACTAATCGGGCCTTAAGACGATCAACTTTACCATTGAGACCAACTTTAATAGCATATACCCATATACAACCAATCACCTTCTTCCTATGAGGAAGACGAACCAATTCGCATGTGCCACTATGTTCAAGAGCTTGAATTTTAAAAATCATGGTTTGTTGCCATCTAGGATTATCAAGTGCTTCATAAACAATTTTTGGAATAGTATGGAAGACAAAAAGGAAACAAAAGAAAAATATGAAGGAGATAATCAGTAATAATATAGAAAACTATAAATAGGATGGGGATATTTAGAAGACTGAATATCTTTCCTAAGAGCAATAGGCCAACCTAAGTTTTCATCATGAGGAGGTGATGATGGAGAAGGATCCATAGTAAGGGAAGCCAATGGAAAAAGACATGAACCAGAAGAGTCTTCATGTAATGTTGGAGTAGTTCCTTGTGTCCTGTGTTGAGATACCATAGGAGGAGGTAAAGATTTGACTAGACTAGTTGTTGGAGGGTGATACTGATATTCTTCTTGGTTGGGAGCCTCATAAGTAAAAGATGTTATTGGACTAAAGGATGAGATAACTAGCACCTATTGTATAGAATTGGAATTTTGCATGGAAGACGAGAATAAAAAGTTTCTTTAAAGAAGGTAACATCAGTATACATGTAGAACCTTTTACTATCTAGAGAATAACACCAATACCCTTTTTGAAGATAGGAGTACCAAAAAAAAAAACACATTTAATTGCTCATGCAGAAAGTTTGTCCGAACCTAGAGAAACATCATGCACAAAACGAGTACAATCATGTAAAACCTTTTAGTGTATGGAGAATAACTCCAATACCCTTTTTGAAGACGAGGATACCCAAGAAAAACATATTTAATTGCCCTTGTAGAGAGCTTGTCCAAACCTGGAGAAACATCATGGACAAAACAAGTACAATCAAAGACATGAGGAGAGACATGATATAAGGGTTCTTTTGGAGATATAATGGAAAAATGACTTATTATCAAGTGTTGAAGAGAACATTCTATTTATGAGAAAGCAAGTAGTGAGAATTGCATGACCCCAATAATTAACAGGAATTTTTGCATTAAGCAACAAGGTATGCACAATCTCAACCAAATGTCTATTTTTCCTTCCAGTTATTCCATTTTGTTGTGGTGTATGAGAATAAGTAGATCGATGCAAGATGCCCTATAAGGATAAAAAAGAAGAGAGGGCAAAACAGAAATATTCTTTCACATTATGACTTTGAAGGACTTTAAAAACTTTACCAAATTGGTTCTCGATTTCATTGAAGAAGGATACAAAAATAGATAAAAGTTCAGATCTATATTTCATTAAGTATACCCAAGTACACGAGAATATTCATCAATAAAAGTGACAAAATATCTTAATCCAAAGGATGTGACACGACTTGGACCCTAAATGTCTGAATTAATGGTGGAAAAAGGAGAATTACATCTTTTTGTAGTTTGGTTTGGAAAAGAAGACCTAATATGTTTGCTTAATTGACATGATTTGCATTCTAATCTTTGTAGTTTACTGAGACCAATAACCATTTTCTTTAACTTTAACAAATTTGGATGACTTAAGCAGTCTTGAATGAGTTTGGGAGATGGAGCTGCAAAACAAGACACGAAGGAACTTGTTTCTAGAAAGTAGAATCCTCTTGATTCACATCCTACTTGGATTATTTGACCTATACCACATTCCTATATAACAAAGATCGTCATAAAATATTACAAAAGTCATATTTTAAGTTTAAGGAAAGAGACATAGAAATTTGACCAACTCCTTTAGAAGCCACCTTAGAGCCATTTGTAATGGTTATAAGATCAGGAAGCTTTGGGGAAGACAGAGGTAAATAAGGAGACATCACTAGAAATATGATTAGAAGCACTTCACTCGATCATCCATGGCCTTGATTGTCCATAGACTGAGAAATGCAAGTTGTTGAAATACTAGAGGCTAAAGGAGGTTGAGTATGGTTGTTGGATTTTAACCTTAGATATTCCTAATATTCTTCATCAGAGAATTTAGGCTCATCTCTCTTGAATTTGGATGTATTTGTTTCCTTGTCAAAAAAACATGTAAAGAGAATCATATTTTCCAATTATGACCTAGTCTCTTGCAGTGTATGCAGTGAGTACAACCTCCTCTATCAATTCTCTTGTCAGACATGGCAAGGAACACATCAGACATGGTCATTTTGTTGTAACAAGAAAAAAATGAGACCCCAAGAAAGAGAGAGGTGTTGAACATAGTCTTCAATCTAAAGGAAAATGCAGTAAGACTTAAAATAGGGCCAGTAGACTACAATATAAGGGTATTCCTAAGCCAATTAAGGTTGATGCATAAAAAAGATAACTACAATTAATAAAATAATTATCAGACCAAATCATATATTAACAATAATGGTAATCATGAGGTAAGACCCATAAATCCTATGATCAATTAAAGTAATAAATATAAAAAAGTTAGATTTTTGAAATAAAATCAATTATTTATTCTCTTATATATTACATTTTCTACCTTATTGGTTTGATATCTTACTTAAACATCGAAATACTTTTTATAGGTATCTCATCCACCAAGCACATACTAGATGTAATAAATGAAGAAAATTATTGAAATGTTCTCACAGATTAAAAAAAAAATTATTGTTATACAACTCCTAGATGATCATATGACTCTATCTTAAATTTATGTTTTAAATTTTATCTATGAAAATAAATTATAAATCGATCATTCTTCATCCAATAATTACATGTTACTAACTGCATAAATGCATGTTATTACATTACCTAGTGTTGTCAATCCGGATTCACCCTTTCTTCCAACTCACTTCTTTTATTTCTAAAATTATAATTATAAAATGAATCCTTAAAACAAAATGAGTGAAAAAAAGGGGTGGACTTCCACTTAGCCATGTGGATGGAGTGAGACTTCACAACAAAAAAGAGCTTCTGAATGTGTAATGGACCACATGCTTTGACACGTTTCACAGAATTGACGCAAGGGCGTATTCATCACAGCACTTTGTGAAAAGCAAGAAAGGCCACGTTCACCCCTAAATCAACACACGCAATATGTTATCCACCTTTTCCTAAATTTCTTCGCTATATTTTCACGTCAAGTATCCTAATCTCCAACCACCAACTTGTTTCCATTTGGCTAAATATTTCACAACACTCCAAAGCGACCCGCACACACCTCGTTTTTCTTGAAGCTTTCATTGTCTTCAACCCCATGAAATTGTACGAAATAGATTTTCCTCTCATATAAAGCAATGGATCCATGGGACAAGAGAAGTTTGTTCCTATACGAAGGAAATCAAGCATATCTTTATGATGTTAGCTAATGTGACACCACAAAATTTTTCTTCTCCTATAAAGTTACCATTTTCATATATAACTGTCCCTTTCCTCATGGAGATATTATGTGATCTCTACTTACATTTAGGATATAGTGAGGGTGCGTTTTAATAAATATTTTAATTAAATGTTTATTTTATAATTTCTTATCAAGCACGACTTACTTAATTTCATTATGAAACAAGTTATTTTTTTTGAGAAAATAAGTTAAACTAATAAGTTTAATTAAGAAATTTATTAAGATAAACTAAAATGACTTTTTTTTTAAAAAAATTATAAGTTACTTTTATAAAGCTAAATAAATTTTGTTAAAAAGAACTGTTGAAACTTTTCCTAAATATGCAGTGTGTGTTTAGGAAATAGTTAAATCTAAATCCAACAAACTTTCATATGAAAGTTACAACACAATTGTTTTGAAATTTTTGGTTTGGAAACTATGGTTTTCTTCAGTGTGGATTCAAACACACCCTATCGTGGACTCGATAAACTAAAAAATATTTTAACATAAAAGTTCTGTATTTTTTTAAAAAAAAAATAGTGGCAATGGCATCATCTAAAAATTCACACGAAAAGTAAGCCGGCCCCCCTGCCTAGGCTCCTACTTTTGTAAAAGGTTCTAGATCTTTCACCATAATATAATATATTTAGATAAACATTTTTTAAAAAAACTTATGTACATAGTTTTATTTTTCTAAAAGTTATTCTGTAATTTAAAAGAACTAAAATTACTACGTTTTTTATTTTTAATATAAATTTTACCCATTTTATTGTATTTTGTTAAATAAATTATGTTTAACATTTTTTATAAAAAAACTTAAACAAACGGATTCTAAAATGAAATAAATGATGATTTTTATATGATATAATTTATTATAGGTATAAAAAATATGGTCTTTTACTTATTGAACTTTTTATGGGTACATCTTATACTTATTGTTCTATGATTTTTCTAATATTTATAATAGGCCTAACTCAATTCCAATTATATTTGAGCTAATCTATTTTGAAATTGACCAAGCTCAAACTGGCATAGCTAATTCTTTTGGTCATACGTAATACTTAAAAACTTCTTAACCCCAAACAAATTCGGCTAAAACTTCTTGCACCTCCAATAATTGCTTCCTCCACCCCATTATATTTTGGATAGCCAGAACCGTAATGTTAAATTTGCATTTTAGATTGGACTTTATTGGGGCAAGTGTAGGAAGCAACAGCCATAAATTTTGAAAGTAAACAGAAAGACCAAATGTTGTTGGGGCTGAGATACAGAATGAGAAACCCAAAGTTTTTGTAATTAGAAAGTATATTCTAACAAACAATACAATTTTATACCTATCTATCTATCTATCTATCTATCTATCTATCTATCTATATATATATATATATAATGTAAACCCTCCTTCCCTTTAAAATAATTATATTATCCCCTTTTCAACTACCAACCAATTTATCACAAAAAAAACTAACAACCAATCATGAGAACAGAAATAGCCCATCCCATTTCCTTCCCTCAAAAGGTAAGAGAAACTCATCCACAGGTCCCTCAAACCAAAACGTGATCTAAGAACCACAATACCTCTTGCATATCTTTTTTTCCCGATATGACAATACCTCATATCTTAACATGCACCTGACAATACTTCAGCAACTAGAAAAATACAAAACTAGGGAAATAAATTAAATATTACAAGAAATAATTGGCTCAGAAAAAGAAACAAATTATCTATTGGTAAATAAAATGTTATTCATTTTACAACAATAGGATAGGAAGCGATTCCTCATACACACACAAAAAAGTAACTATTAACAAGTTATTGTACAGTTTCTAATTTCCCTAACCTCAGCAAGGCATGGATTCAAAAAAACATGCCTTTGAGGAATACACACTATCATACTATGTGAGTTAATCTGCAATGATATCTTCATTCTCACTAGTATAGTATGTGAAGATATTACACCAAACCAAATCAACACTGTACAAGGGATGGGGTCAGAAGATGCGTTTGCTCACAAACTGACCACATCATCTCCCAGAAGTGGTCAAGGTTCTCTTTTTAGAGACCTCAGAATTGAGAATCATTGAAGGTGAAGGAAGAGATTCTGAACCAGGAGCAGGAGCAGGAGCAGAAGCAGAAGGAGCAGGTTCGGTTCCCAACGCTTCGTCTGCATGTGCAGGTTGTAAAGGTTCTGGTGAGTAGGTGAAGGAAAGATCTTTGTTGGCAGCAAGAGCTAGGAGCTCTTTCTCTTCTAACCCTTTGGTTGGGCCCAAGCTGCATCTATCTGGGGTGTGTTTGGCCAATGCATCTTTAAATTTCTTGATCTATAATTAAATCAAACCAAATGTTGTTATTAATAAGGAATCTATCATATTACCATGAAGCTACATAATACATGAACAATCCTACAGCAAACACGTGCATTTCAACATCTACTATTCAAGTATGTGCAACAAATGTTAATCTTTGATCTCAGGTTGACAGAATTCCTCAAATAAACAATCTTACTTTTATCCTCAAGAGTTGAAACAGGCATAAAGTAATAATGTAATAATGAACAATTATTCAATGCCAATAATGGATAGCTACAGAATTAATAATTAATAAGAAAGGGAAGGTCAAATCTCCTTAACAGAACAAAACACATAGCTGTGCCACCCAGATTTCAAACATGCATAATATAAATTAACCAAAGTAGGCATAATATTAAGCCAGATATGAATCAAATTGACATAAGGATGTACACTAACCGTGGCATTGGTGCAGCTAAAGCTACATAATCGACCATGAGAACCTCTATAGAATCGGAAGAAGGGAAGCACATGGACATTAAGGCTATAACACATGGACTTATGCTCCTCATAGTTAACCTGAAGGAACTGAACATCAGGATTCATCTCTGCAAACTGACATATCTGCCATACCATAAACAAATAAACATCAGAACAACAACACAAATTAGCCAATAAGAAATCACAAAATGTTATGTAGTTTGATCTATGAATTAGATCAAGACCAAGGGGTGAAAGGATACCTTAGGATGAAGGGCTTTACAGCCACCACAACCAGGAGAGAAGAAATCAACCACCACCAACTTGTCCCCTGCGCTTAACAGTGAATCAACAAAGTCTTGTGTCGAAGTCACCTCCTTCATGTTGGGTTGAAACCCCTTTTCCCACCATTTCTGAACTTTCCCTAGTCTAAAGCTCATCTGCAAAATTCCACAAGACAGTTCCAGAAACCCCATGAGAAAAACACACAATCTTCCCAAAATTAAATGAAATACAAATAATTTGAAAAATTCCCAGGAAAAATCACAAAATTTCAAACAATCAAACAGGTCTTAATTACTAAAAAAAAATATAAAATAAAATAAATTCTAAGGGTCATCTGCAATACTCCATAACAGATTTCCAGAAACCCCATGGGAGAAACGCAAAATCTTGCTAAAATAAAATAAAACCAACTTGGATTTCAGGAAAATTGACAAAATTTCCAATTCATTACTATAGAATCATAAAAATAACTAAAATTATAAGGATCCTAAACAAAATTGCACAAGAAATTTCAAGAAAGACCATGAGCAACACACAAAATCTTCCCAAGATACAAAAATATAGAACCATACCAATTATGAAAATTTCAGAAAAATTAACACAACTCCCAACAACCAAAAGGGGTCTTAAATCAATATAAAAAAAATACAAAGAGAACCCAAGAATATAAAATAAAATAAATTTGGGGCTAAAACCCATAAGGGGTAATAATATTTACAAACCTGAGCCCCAGTTGAAGCTCTCAAGCGCGAATTGACCCTATTGGGTAATCCTCTATTTACATGAAAGACAGGCTTTTTACCCTGAAACTCAGAAGAAGAGGACCAAGATCTGAGAACCTGAGACTTCATCTTCAAAGAAGAGAACTTTCCCACGCCAGAACCAAAGCTACAAGTGTTGGGAACCGTGGAAACCCTTCGATGATGCCGTTGACTAACCCCATGCCATGAAGAAGAAGAAAAAGAGGAAACCAAACTCGCCTTGGTCAAAACCTCAGCCATTTAATCTTACAGAAAACCACAACAAAATGAGACACAAACCAAAAAAAGTTCTCTCTTTTTGGGTTCACTAAATTTTCTCGAGAGAAAGAAAATGAGAGAGAAACGCTTTTTTTTAGAGTGCAGGAAAAAAAAGAGCTTTATCCACAAGAAGTGTCAAGGTGATGCCAGATCGACGTGCAGAGTTGCGGGTTTGCAATGGAAACTGAAAAATAAATAGAAATTTAATAAAGTTGAATTAAACGTCAAAAGAAAAAAAGAAAAAAGATAAAGGTGAAACGTTCCGTGGACGGCTGTGATGGAGCTGTGCTGATCGAACGGTGAGAGAGTGATCAAGCGGAGACACGCGGCGAATTGTTGTGGTTGCGTGATAATCGGGATTGGATAAGGGACGTTTAACGTAGGTGGTGGGACCCGCAAGTGCGGTGGAGTTCTCAGGTTGTAGCGACACGTATGCGTTGCGTTTTTGTGTGATTTCATCAATGGTTTTGGATAAAGGGGGCCCCTTAGGCCTCAGCCACTTCTTTTTTCTTCCTAAAACATCATCGCCGTTTTCAAATGATTTGATAATAAAAACAACAAAAGGTTAAATTATTAATTTGGTGCTTAAATTATGTTAAATGGTTGAATTCGATTTTTAAATTTTAAAAAGTTTAAATTTAATATTTAAGTTCTTGGAAATAGATTAATTTGATTTTAAATTTTTAAAATATTTAATTTGATCTTCAAATTCTTAAAAATAAATTAATTTGATTTCCTTTAAGATTAAATTTAATTATTTAAAATAATTTGAAAAACAAATTAATTATTTTAAAAATTAAAAATTAAATTGAACATTTAAAAATTTGAAAATTAAATTGATTTATTTTTAAAATTTTAGAACTAAATTGTATTTTTAAAAAATTTAGGAATCGAATTAAATTATTTAAAAATTTTGGAGACGAAATTGATAATTAAGATTTTTTTTCCTTCTTAAGGTTTGAGTTGTTTCTTTTTGTCCAGAATTTTACGTATTTGAATTTCAATTGAATGAGAGGGAGACGGCATCAGCATCTATCAAGGAATATTTTTAAGATTAAATTAATATTTTAATCCTTTAATTTTTAAAATTGATTCAATTTAATTTTTTTATTTTTTTTTGTTTAATTTGATCTTCTAATTTTTAAAATTGAACAATATTTTTAAAAAATATGTATTTTATAACAGTTTAAAATCACTTATAATTTAAATTGTATGACCAAATTAAATTGATTTTAAAATTTAGAGGATCGAATTAAATTGAATTAAAAAATTAGAGGACTAAAATGAAACTAAAAAATAAATTAGAGAACTAAAATACTAATTTAATCTTCTTTTTTTGGTAAAAAGATCTAGAATGAAATATATTTGTAGTGAATGGATCTTTTGCTATCAGTCTTAATTAGAAGAGAGGTGACAAAATGAGTGATTAATCTAAATAAAACTCACATAGATGTAAGATTTGAGTTTAAATTGTCCAAATAAAATATTGTATTTTTAGTCCGATCTGATCATGATTTAATGCAGGTTAAGCTCGCAATAATCAGACCTTAACATGTTTTGAGTTTCATTTTTTAGGTCTAAATTAAATTTGGATTTTTTTTGACCCGACCTATTATAATTCGCAATCTGCATTGGGTCAGATAGCTCACTTTGCCACCTATAGACTTTTAATACGACTATATCATGTGAAAAACTTGTATTTATGGACTAAAATATAATTTTTGTCCTCTTATTTCTTAAACTCATGATTTTAGTCTATCTATTTTTTAATTGAGATATTTCATCCATTACTTTTAAAAAATCACAATTTTAGTTTTCTCATTTTTTAATTGAGATATTTCGTCCCCACTTTTAAAAAATCACAATTTTAGTTTTCTCATGGTTAATTTTAAATTTTGACAGTGTGTTTTTATTTTTATAAATTAATCTTATCAATAATTAAATAATTAAAAAAACATCTGTCACATGATTAATAAATAGATACATGTCAGTCGATGTTATACATATAACATTTGAAATTGCCCATAGAAATCATGGATTTTTTAAAAGTTAGAGATGAAATATTTCAATTAAAAATGGAGGGACTAAAATAATTTTAAAAAAAATAGGAGGACAAAAATTACATTTTAATCTTTATTATTTTGTAGAAATAAAATTAGGGGGATTATATTAAATTTTGTATATGTTTATATGAAAGAAAGATATACACAAAATTTACATAATATAATTACGTTAATAATTAATATAAAAAGATTCATTCTCATTTATGGACGAATTTGAATAGTTTCAATACATATCTTCACAAATATTTGAATTTTGTTGGTGAATTGACTGTATTTAAATTTGTAAATTAGTTGATTTAGTTTGACACAGCATCACCGTCCGAATTTAAGTTGCTTTGGATTTGTCAAACGAAATTTTATAAATGATGTATGGAATTGCTCTTTTTTTTTCTAAAAAATAATTAATGGCATCTTACCTCTAAAGTATCAATTTTCCACTTTAACTACAAGTTTTTTTTTGACTTTTCATAAAAAAAAAAGTATTTTTACTAAAACAATCTTACTTCAGATGAATAGGATGTTTGGGAAAATAATTTTTAATTAGATTTTATTTTTTTCAGTAAAATTTCAGACTAGTTAGAATTTCTTTCATTTAATAAACCGACTAGTTAAGATACAAGCTGAATAGAATTATTATAAGTAATAAAAATTTCTTTTCAATTTCAATGCAATGATATTTTAGTTTTTATTTATTTATTTATAGGCATCAAATACAGGTAAAAAACAGAGAATTTATGACACCTCACACACACTATGTTCAACAAACTAAATTACACTCTTGATATTTTAGTTCTCTTTTTTATTGCGTGTACATAATTTCCTAATTTTAAAAATTAATCTCCCCTGTTACTAGTTTATTATTTATTATTTATTATTAAATGTTGATTGTGACTGATAATATATGTGACACTACACAAATTATTGATGTTGAATTTTTTTTTTTTTGACATGGACTATTCACGACTTTATCATAGACAGCTTAGTGCATATTTGGTTTACAATGAAAAATGTTACATACACATTCTAATGAAAATTCAATGGATGAAAATAAAATAAACACAAAAGTAAGAATCTGATCCGTTGGAAAAATGACTTTTTGCCACAAATGTAATTTTACAACTTCAAACCAAAACATGCACGCTCTTACATGATGATAAGACATGGTTTAGAAATCGATAAAATGTTAGAAGTTTAAAAGTAAATGACAATCTTCTTTCATAAAAATGTGCGACATCTTCGATTTTGATCCCAAGTAATAGAATTCAAAAAAATTCCTGAAAGTTTTTATGTTGTCATTTTAATCCCTAAATTTAATTAGTTATTATCATTTTAATCTCCAAAAAATATGTTAACAGTATCACTTAAGTTACACACCACTTTTCTTTTCCAGCCTCAAGTGGAACCTATCCTTCCTGCATACCTTGAGATTACTGAATCCTTGTATTTTCAGGAACATCCTTTACCAGTATGTATCTTGATCTAATATTTGTCTCCAAACCTCCTTTTCTATGTTTTTGCCTAGTCGATCTTATTATGAATATATTTGGATGAAAGTTTATCTAGAAATATTTTTAGAAAAAAATAAAAAGAAAAAAATGAAATGAATTTCTCTATAAGTTAAAATGAGTTTTTCATTAATTCATTTATAGATGTCATCTTATTTTTTAGAGAAGTTATATTGACGAACTTCAAAAATAAACTAATAGATAACTTCTTTTTACTTATAAAAAAACTTATATAATAAATCATACGATAGAAGACAACATCTATCTTCATTATGAAAAATTAAATATTCATTTCAATTTTTGTTTCATCTTTTGAAAGTTTTGCTAACTCATTAAACTATTTACTGGTTTTCCTATGCTTTTTGCAGCCTCAAAGGAAGTGGCTGAGATTATTGACCTACAGTGATGCAATGATTTTGTTGGTCATCCATCGTCCCAACAACCTCCAAGGACTCAAGGAGAAATAGTATACTGCTACTACCGTTCTTTGTTTTTGGTTTTTAGTTACGAATGATAAAATAGGTTGGTTGGTTTCGATCCTTTATCAATCCGTCAAAAATGGACCGATCGGTCTCATCCTACATTTTATATATAGGTTAAAAGTGACAGTTTTTTTCGTTTTTAGTTGGATTAATGGATTGACCTAAAACTAAATATTAAAAAATAATAATAATAAATATATCTTAATTGATTTTAATTAATTTTATCTTTTATAAAAATTAAATAATAAATACTTACTAGAATGTATTATCTTAAATTTTAAATAATAATTTATTTAAACAAAAAATAAACTAATTAAAAATTAAAAATATATGTATAAAATATCAAAATAAATATATTTTAAAAACAATCAAGTTAATAGATTGATCTATACCATTTTTTTATCAATCCATTTTTATACGGACCAAAATGAAATGAGTTAAAAACCTTAATTCAATTTTAAAAAAATAGTCAAAATGGGTTGATCCGACGGATTTAACATGTTTTGCCACCTGTATTACTAGCGCTCATGAGGGCAAAAATAAAATAGACTATGAAGTCGCATATATCTTAACCATGCAAGATTTGATTTTAATTAAATTGTAATCTTATCGATGCATTTGTAGATGGATGGTGAAAATTGAGACCTCGACCAACGTGCCCCACTTTTCTATTTTATTTCCCTAAATGCCATACGTCCAAACTTATTTCCCAGACTGTCACGTGGCGTAATTCGTTAGGCAGGGCAGCGAAATACGTTGACTGATGTGGCGTGATTCTGGTGGCCACGTATTTCGCTACTGCATGTAGCGAAATACGTGACTGTCCAACGGGCAGTCCACGTGACCTGCACATATTTCGCTGGGGGACCAAGTGAAATACGTGCAACGGTCACAAAAAAAAAGGATCGTTATAGACGCGTGGCATACGTAGACGTAATTCGCTACCCAGCTCAGCAAATTACGTCTACGTGACCCATAATATAAACCCTTCCCCCTCCTTCATCCATCACTCTTCCATTCCTTCACTCTCATTCTAAATTTTTGAAAGCGACTCTTCTCTCGTAGTGTGACTCTCCCTCTCTCAGTGTGCAACATAAACGGTAAGTTGTGTTTAATTATTATTTGTTTGTTTTATTTGAATATATTATTTTTATAATTTAGTTGTTAAATAATATATAGGTTATAAATTTGAAATATTAGGTTAGAGGATAAGATTTGAAACATTAGGTTAGAGGATATGTAGTTGAAACATTGGGTTAGAGGATATGTAGTTTAAAATTATGATTGTTAATTTATAGGGTAGATGATTATTTGAGTTTATGATTGTTTGTTTCTTATAAGTGATAGACATTTTTTAGTGACCGTTGATAAACATTATATTATTCCATTATTTGTGGATATATTGATTTAAAAAAATATTTTTCAATATATAATTAGATTTAGTGATATATACATTAAATTTTGAATAGTTGTTTTTAATTTGTAATTGTATATACATTATATTTTTAATTTGATTATTTGAAATATATAATACAAATTATTAAACATATACGCATATTTATTTAATTAAATTAAATAATTAATTAAACATATTTATTTAAAAAAATAAATTTAACATAAAGTATTATCACAACTTATTATTTTCTATCACGTATCTTTTATCTACTTTTTAAATATTGATTAGCATATTATTTGTTTATTTGTCTAGTCTTTGATATTTATTTAATGTTTCAAATTGACATGAAAATATTAACATATTATTTTTAAATTATTTGACAATATAATTTAAATAGTAATAGACATAGTAAAACATTTTTTAAATGAACATAGGGTATACATAGTGAAATACTTTTTTAAAAAGAGTGGATAATTATTGTAGGAAAAATCTCCCAGATAGAATCATAGATCACGATCAACATGTCCCAGCACCGTTAGCGACTGAGTCTCCTTTGAGCGTCATTGACGTTACAGGATAGACATATATCGAGGAATGTGTGGAATTCGCAAGGTGATTCGACCGCACGGGATCGTGCGATTAATATCAAGCATGCCGCGACACACGATCATCAGGCTATACCTGAGGATATCCACCCGTGGCTTATACAGGCGGATTTTTACCACGTTGCGCATCTGCACAATCACGAGGTAAGCATATCCTATATCAAACGTTGCGTGTAACTGTGGTTTGGTGTATTATTTCAAATCGACCATCACCTTGTTTCGGCGCTTGTTGAGCGATGGCATCTTGAGACACGTGCATTCCATATGAGCATGGGTGAGGTCACCATCACCCTTGAGGATGTACATCATCTGCTGGGGCTGTCGATAGATGGTGAGGTTGTTTCAGGTCGCCATGGACGCTATAACTTCCGTGAATTAGTTGGTGACCTTTTAGGGGTTGAGCCTGTCGCGAGTCGGGATTTGCATGGAGGTTTGTTGGGGCTCCATTATTTACGGGAGCAATTCGATGTATATGTCGTCCATGCTGACACAGAAGTTGGACGGATGAGATACATCGTTGATATTGCGAATTTTAGGCTGGACGTTGTGCTAGCTCGATATCTGCTATATTTGGACTACTTCGAGCGCACATGTTCGTTTAGTTGGGGATCTGTTGTTCTTGCATCTCTATATAGGGAGTTGTGCAAGGCCACACGTGCATCATGCCGTGAGATGGGTGGATGTGCACTGTTGTTGTAGTTATGGGCTTGGACAAGATTCCCGACTATCTCTCCAGACCTTTCATGGGTGGACGATCAAGATGTGCTTCAGCGGGAGATTTATGGAAATAGGTATTGCAATTGTGGGTTTGTCATTATTGTGAGTAAATGTTGTTGTTGCTAATATGTTGTTGTTGTAGGTTTAATGTTTATCAGACGCGCCAAACCAGATTTACACATATTCGCAGATATCGTCATTATATGGATGTCATGCGAAGGAGAGACATTCGTTGGAGGCCATACGATCTTGTTGATATGGTTCATCCACCGGATGTTGACATGGCTAGACGATGGTTGACTGTCTGTCCTCTAATTAGCTACGAGAATGTCGTGTACCAGCAGCCGTATAGAGTTTTGCGGCAGTTTGGGTTTGACCAGCCTATACTTGAGGATCCGATTAATTGTAATGAGCTGCTGACCATCAGTATTATCGGGAAGACAGATGTGGACTGGAGGCAGCGACATGGTTTCTACATTGCCCAATGGGCAGACAGAGATGCCCTTATGTTGTAGGATCTTACTCCGATGCAGAGAGATGAGTATTTATCTATCAACAGTGAGTACATGCAATGGTACTACACTGTGACACGTCGCTGGATGACACGTAGAGCCGCCTTCAATGCACATGTGGTACGCATGGGGATGATTAAATTTGTCTATATTAATATTAACTTAATATTGTGAATAACTAATGATGTTTGATATGCAGCCTGATCGCACTGAGACTATTGTTCACATGGCATCGCTAGAGTCGCAGGCGCAGGGGGCATTTGACATGAATCGTGTGTACGATGAGGCGGTTCGCCTTTTGGCCGCATGTGACGATTTGGATAGAGTCACAGATCTTGGAGATCTTGCACCTCCACCTGTCCGGCGCCAGACTGAGGCCCCTCCTCTAGTGGTTCGTACTAACCGGCGTGCGCTTCACGAAGGGTTACCCCTTCACCAGTCAACCCCAGCAGTAGCTGATACACTTGTCATTGTACCACCTATTCCTCCCCGTCCTCCTGGCATCTTCTACGCACCTGGCTACCCTTCAGGCCATCGCAGTAGTATTATTGGCCACCGCAGTTTCAAGCCAGATGATCTAGCGGTGGATAAGAGTCGTTTCCACCATTATAGTACCCCCATGGTTTACTGTACCGCTGATGCCACAGCCTGAGTTTGCATTTCCATCGTATCCGATATATGCATCTGCACCTACTACACAGGCGACAGCTGGGCCTAGTTCGTCGGCATAGTTTTATAGGCCTGCACAGCCGACACCAGAACCGGATACGGTCATTACGACTCCGATAGCCTATTCGACACATCTGGTGTCATCCCCGGCCTCCGGCAGTCATGATGATCCTATTATAGACTTCTTAACGGCGACAATGCAGGAGGGAGGTGATGGCCCTGACGACCCCGACCGACTGATTAGGAGAAATCCGGTGAGGGGAGCACGACATCGATGTCATCTGTCACTGTATGAGCATAACATGAGCCGATGTGGGGGATATTATGGCGACCACGGAGACGATTAGTGACGATCAGTTATTTTATGTTTTGTTAACGATTTGTTTTATTTTTGAATTACTAATTATTCAGTGGACTATGGTTGGATGTTTATTTTGGACATTTGTTATTTATTACTTCATAATTTGGGACTTGCTTTAAATATCAGTATTTGTTGTATTGCGGAATTAATCTAGAAATTGAAACATATTACATTATCATTTGACATATAATTCAGAAGTAAATGTCACTAATGCTGCAATCGTGAAGGACAGTTCCATCTATTGTGACCAACCACCTTACAATAACTACATCTTGTACGAGTCGTTGATCCTTCCCACGAATCCATTTTGTTCCCCAGTATTTCTCATACAAATGGGTATTGTCGATGCTAATAACGGGCTTGCAATAATTAAAAGCATCGCAACACTGCTTAAATGTTCAAAACACCCTCTTGAAGACCCTAGCACTTCCGTCCAGTTGCCCATCAACAAAATGGTCCACCGTTTCTAGCTTATAGGCAGACCATTTAGCAAAATTTAACATATAACCCAACCACCTTGGTAGGAACACATACGATTCATCCCAATCCCCGAACACCTTAACAATATCCTTTTGCTTTGCCTTCCATGCCTTCCTGTATGATATATGAAATCCTAGCGTTGTTGAAATCCTTTCCTGAATTAACCCAATTTTAACACTGGGGTCCTCCCTAATCATTTCTGCAATTCGTTAGACAATAACATGTGAGTAAATTTAAACACGCTAATTATACAGATTATTGTATAACGTATTTTAAGTACCTAGGATCAACGAACATATGAAATTTGAGTCGAGCTGCTTGTGATCCTGAGAGAGATTAAGACTAACGCACGTGTGTTGGTTGTTCCATATGCCTACAACCCATTCAGTGGCAACCTTCTTTTGGTATGCCCTCATCCTCCATGGACAACCGTCATTATGATTTTCACAAACCATTATAAGCCTTTTCGTATCACTTTTTGCAACTACGGTTGTGCGATGCTCGACCATACAATATTGCTTTATTGTCATTTACACATCGAACTTGCTCCCAAACACCTGCCCCTTATATAGCTCTTAAACCATCTTCCCAGTTAGGTACTTGCACTCCTTCCATGTCATCTGCCTCCTCATCTGGGTGTGCCCAATTAATATTCGTGTAATGGCTTATATTAGACCAAAATGGTACATTGCCCTCTCCTGTATAATGAGACATTGACCACATTGTTATGTTTAACCCACAATCATTTTAACATTACTGACTAACACACAGTTATGCGTCCATACCTGGAATCGGAGCCTGATTTTGCATTCCGACAATCCCTGGAGAAGGCTTTGCAAAAGCACGATCAAAATCACCGTCTACGTTCGTATCCGATGAGTCACTATCTGGAACAACACTTTCATCAACCTCTTCCTCAGAACTGTCCATGACCCAAGCTGGGTCGTGGGCCGACGCCATTTCTGTATCTTCAGAATCAATTTGTTGGGTTGGTTGGGTTGGTGGTGGTGGTTTTGGTGATGAGGATACATCTCTATCTTCCGAATACACCATCAGCTCTAAGATAAGGTCAATGGAGCCAATGTTTGCAACAAATTGTTGGCTGCTTGAGTGTCCACCACAATATACTTCCGCATACAATTCTATAAATCTGGGGTTTCCTTCATCGGATATGTATGTGTCTGTAACTAAGGTTACATCGTCATCATCTACAATATCCACACCAACCCACTGCACTGGGTTGCCGGATGCACATCTAGCACTCAATCGAGCTACAGATTGACCCCGTTGTAGTCGCAACTTCTTGTATATGATTTTCATCAAATCATGATAGCTGCATCCTGGAGGCATACGAAACATTTTGCTTTCTCCTTCAAACACTTGACCATTCGATCCAACATATCTCCTCCCATTATAATATACAATGGTGATTAAACCATTTTCACTACCACTCATTTTGCAGAGATTCACAAAAAATTAAGAGAGTGTATGAATGAAAAATAATGTCAGACAAGATACAAATGGAGGGGGATGTCCTTAAATAGCTGGGGGCGTGGTTGTAATTCACTAGGCTGGGTAGCAAAATAGGACACCTATTTCGCTGGCCTGGGAAGCGAATTTCTGGGGTCCAGTCACGTGTCACAATTACACGTATTTCGCTCCAGTGCCTAGAGAAATAGGGCACGTAGTTCGCTGGACTTCATAGTGAAATAGCTGCCAACTGACACGTGTCCTGTCCGCTTCTGACTAGTCACTGACTCATTGAACAGTCTTACTTACGCCACATCAGTCAACGTATTTCGTTGTCCTGTCCAGCAGATTACGCCGCATGACAGTCTAAAAAATAAGTTTGGACGCGTGGTATTTGGGAAAGTAAAATAAAAAAGTGAGACACGTTGATCGAGGTCTCCGTGAAAATTAGTTTCCTCGTTAATATGCCCTTATGCCCCCACGTGATATATTTTTTAATACTATTTTATTTTTATACCATTTTGTAGCGTGATATTCTTTATTTGAAGATAGCTAAGCCACAGATTTTGTGTAGCAGCTTTTGTATTGCTTTTAATAAAGATTTGAATGTAAACAGCTCCAACTCCAAGAGGTTATTAATGGCTTTGTGGCTGGAAATTCACGTGAAGAAAAATTTCTGAAAGTCAAAAGACATTTCATAAACCCTGTGTTTCTCAAGAATGGATCTTCTGCGGTGAGATTATCACTGCCTGCAGAGATCCTAACCTTTCATTGAATTTGATTAGTATAATAATTTTAATATAAAATGAAAGTGTAAAATATTTGAAGGTAAAATATATAAGAATTAAAGACAGCCTAAGAGAATTTACAATAACTTAACTAAATTAGATTTCCTTAAGAAGGAAACATCTTATATATAATCTCATGTTTATTTTTCACTGTAGAGAATTCCTTTCTGTATATTTAACCTATCGTTCATTTTGATCCAACGGGTCAGAAGATTTATTTTCATCACTCACAGTAAACAAACCATTTATACGAGGTCTGATATACAAAGGAGCTAAAAATACAAGAATACGAACATTGTACAGTTACATGTTTGTCAAAGCTTATTATTTTAAACATTGTTGTGAACTTAAATGAAAGGAAGAAGCACTCTTAAAATCTTCAAACACACCTGCGGGGAGCTTCAAATTTTGGATTTCAAATTGCAAGAGTTCTTCTGATCACAAGGAAGGATACAATTTTCAGTTTCAGAACAAAACACATTGTGCAGCATAACAAAATAAGATGGAAATCTGAAATCTGCAATAGAATGAAATATTCCCCAAATCCCTCTCCCTTCTTAACAATGTCAAATGAAGCTATTATTTTTAAACAAAAAATGGAAGAAATTCAATACTAAGAAAAAGTATTTTAAATTCTAAATTGAAACATTCAAGGTGGTTATTAAGTTTTGATCAATCCAATATATAATATGGAATGAAATATAGGAGAAATCCTACAATTGATGTCTTTGTTTGAAAACTTAAAATTCTAAAATTCTGTGACAAATGACGTTATTGTAGATACATATAGGAAGGAACAACATCCACAATATACCTGCAGAGGCACGCCAATCATAATATTTGTCACATCGCCTTGACGTAAATACATGAATGTGAGATAATTTTTGGCTTGTCCTCTCCTGTTTACTTCTCACATTGCTTCTTTAACTCAGGTCTCTGGGCAAATCTCCAAAATTTTCAGACAGCTAGGGAGACACCTAAATTTGGAACAATCCCAAATAGTTTTGACATTGGCGAAGCAAGACAAGGTTTCCAATTGTGTTTGTATCTGCCACATTTGTCTTCACTCTTCAATATAAAAAAACACGAGGAGACTGTAACAGGGACAGGAATTTTAACTTGCTTCCAAAGCAGCAATAATAGCCAAACTATTCACACTTTTGGCGTCACATAATAATACTAGGAATGTGAGCTATTTTAGCAAGTCCTCTCCCGTTTCCTTCTCAAAGTAATAATCTGAATTTCAACTTTGCTACGGATTAGACTCTTTGGAAGACACCTCAACGTGGATTAGCCAACAATAGTCAATTGGCGAAGCAAGGGAAGGTTTCTAAAGCAGTCAGGCAAGGATTCTAGGTTTGATAGACCTTGTAATGTTAACGACTCCAGTGCTGTCATCTGTTGTAAAACCTCAAGGAAACCTGCCGAAAAATTAAGATCTTGCAATTTTAACGACTTCAAGGCTGTCATGTGTTGTAAAGGCTCATGCAAACCTGCTGAACATTTAGATTCTACGTTCGGAGGATCTTGTAATTTTAACTACTTCAACGTGGTTATGTGTTGTAAAGGCTCATGGGAACCTGCTGAAAATTCAGATTCTAGGTTTGGAAGATCTTGTAATTTTAACAACTTCAAGGCTGTCATGTGCTGCAAAGCCTCATGCGAGCTTGCTTAAAATTCAGATTCTAGGTTTGGAAGATCTTGTAATTTTAAAAACTTTGGGGCTGTCATGTTTTTTTTTTTTTTTGGTAGGCTTCAGGGTTGTCATGTTTCTTTTTTTTTTGGTAGGCTTCGGGGCTGTCATGTGTTGTACAGCCTCATGTAAACCTGCTGAAAATTCAGCACATTCAGAACATGTTTTCCCCAACCTCCCTTGACAACCTTATTAGGCTTGGCAGCTCCATAAGGATCAAAGATTCTAGAGCCATGTAAACTACTCCACCGTCATAGCTCTCCTCGTCCACGTATTTTACATTATTCATCTTAGACATCAATAATTTCTTTAGAGAAGGTAGTTTCCCCAAAACTGAACGTTCTAAACAGCTTACGCAACCCATCAGCTCTAAAGAAGTTAAACATTTGAGAGAAGGACTAGATATCCATTGTGGGAATTGGGAACCTTTATATCCATGCATTACCAAAGTTTGAAGCTGTTGGGTATCATGTTGAAGCACTTGAAGAATCTCCTTAACATTTTCTTGTATTTTTGACTCTTCATTTCTGTCCCATGACAACCACAACTTGTTTAGTTGCTTACTTGACTTATTAGCTTCTTTTGCACCCATTACACTTTTTACTCTCTCCATATGCTTGATGTGAAAATCTCCTTTAAGCTTCAGTGCTCCCAATTATTCCAAAAGGAATCCTCTTTCTTTGCCAACAATGTACATGGTTAAACTCCTTGAGAAGTCAACTTCCCCATCTGAGGAGGCAAGCTTGATAGAGAGAAGCATTTGTTCAAAGATAGCTGTTGTAGAGCTTTTAAGCATACCAAATTGTTAGGCAACTTTTGGAGACTTTCACAGTAGTCTAATTTCAATATTTGCAAATTCCACAATTTACCTAACGATTCCGGAAGACTTTTGAAGTTACCTTGAGAAAGTTTCAAGTATCTTAGATGTTTTAAATCACCAATTGAAGATGACAATTCTTCTCTTGGTTTATAGTGAAGCACCTGCAAAGAGTAACACACTACTACAAAAGCAATGTTCTACGACGTACGATCAACGACGGTTGTTTAAAGACCGATGTTGTAAAGTAACCGGTGGCAATTTTGTAATTTTTTGAACAGCAAAACTTCAACTACGTCATTTTATGTGATGACCATCGTGGTTTTCATAAATACAAAAACGGTTATATAATAACCGTCGTTGTAATTGATTATTCAAAGTCGGTTTTTTCAATAACCGACTTTAATGCCTTTTAAAATTTTAAAACATATTAATTTGCTTCCCCCTTTCTTTGCGCCCCTTTCTCAGACAAACCCCTAATCTCCATTGAAGGCCTCGCGAACCCCTTTCAGTCTCGAAGAAGAACGGCAACCACTCTCAAAGGTTGGTCCAAAATAAGCCACGTGATTGACATTGTTTTCATCATTCCTTCGTTGTTCACTTAGTTGTTGTTTCAGGTTATTTCTTCAACAGGCCTGCTTCTCGAAATCACCATTAAATCCCACGACTACATCGACATTGGTTCCGGCAACTATCCAAATTGTTGTGAAGGTGTAGGAGGTACTAGCTTCATCTATATGGCTATATTCTATTGTAACTGTAGTTGTTAAAAATACCTATGTTGCTGAAATAGGTATATATGTTAGTATTATTCTTTAATGTTAATGAAATATTTATTCTTTTGTTATCCGATTTGCTTGGTTATTGATGGATGTTGATGTTATTGATCCTGTGTGTTTGGCTTTGTCAGTATGCCTGAACACATGCTAGCCCCATGGCAAGCAACTCTCATGCTCATATAGCTAAGAAATATAACTTCCCACTTGAACTTAGTAATGAGAATGTGGATGAAATTGAGGACCACAAACTGTGCGTACTCTTTTCCAGGGCAAGTTCTTGGTCCAGCTCCAAAGGGTATGAAAGTGTATGGAACAGGAACATTCCCGCAGAAACCTTAAGGGATCAAAACTTTCAGGTTCATGAAAGTACTTTGGATTCTTATTTGTTCCAAGAAATGCCCAAAAGATCTGTGAAAATTTACCAAAAACAAATAAGAAGAAAGTCATTAAATAAAATGTAATGAAAATTTACAAATAAGAAAAGCCAAAAACACAAACTGTATTCTCCTGGCTTAAACCCAAAATCATATTTTATCTCATACCCAGGGCCGGTCCTGAAAATTCTTTGGCCCGGGGCAAAGTGAAAAAAATGGACCTTTAACATATATTTTTTTTGAAATACAAAAATATTAAAACTAAGGGATGGAAAAAATGGGCCTTAACATACAAATTTTTTAAAATACAACTAATATTAAAATTAAGGGATAAAAAAATAGGCCCTTAACACACAAATTTTTTGAAATACAAATAATATTAAAATTAAGGGATAAAAAATAGGTCTCTAACACACAAAAAATGGACCTTAACATATAAATTTTTTGAAATACAAATAATATTAAAACTAATGGATGGAAAAAAATGGGCCCCTGAAACATAAATTTTTTGAAATACAAATAATATTAAAACTTAGGGATGGAAAAAATGGACTTCTAGTACACAAATTTTTTGAAATGCAAATAATATTAAAATTAAAAGATGGAAAAAATGGACCCCTAACATAGGTTTTGTTTTTATTTTATTTTTTTTAATAAATTTTTTTTACTTAAACTACTAGCGCAAAAAATTTTGGGCCCTGGGCGAACGCCCTGCTCGCCCTGCCCCAGGGCCGGGCCTGCTCATACCACCTTAAAATAGCTACAATATTTTACAGACAAAACTTAGATGTAGTTTCTGAGCTATTTCTGGTATTATTTTCTGATTAAAATTAGAATTTCACCTCAGCAATTTGCATGATAAAGATTTAGGTAAAAAGTTACTATAAGTTATTAAGGTGGCATGTACCCTTCACCAAAGGGTACACCTTCATTTCTTTTTTCCCTTCCCGATGCGTCATGAAATGTTGGTGCATGGTGGATTCAATCTTGTTCCCCATGTACCTAGATATTCCCTAAGGTTTCAGAATCCCCAAGATCTTCACAGGAGCAGCAGATGCAGCTTCTTGTGTTGGTTTTGTCATAGGTGCATGTGTTTGATCAGGAATGTTGAAATTTTATCTTTTAAAGTAACAAAAAAGCCAAAAAAGATATTCCCCTTCACACTAGTTTCATAGTTAAAAAATAAAAAAGATTGCAAGATTCCAGAGAAGGACCACAGAATCATTCCACGCCACCCCATAGCCCTTAAAAACACTTGCAGTGAAGAGTATGCATCAGTGTGCAAGTAGTTATGTTACAAATGAAATTAGGTACAGAAAAGAGAGAAGAGGACAATAAAAGAGACAAGAAAAGAAAAACATTGCATTTGATTTGAATTTGAAACGAAAAGGATATATAACCAGTACAATTCAAGGTAACACAGCTTAATAGGAAGAACAATGTAAACTTCACTATCTCATTTATCTGTAGTAAATATTCAACAATGCAGATCAAGACTGAATATTCCCTCAGAAAGAAACAACTTCTTCAACCTTAGGCAACAACAAATCATTGACTTGGCTTCACTTGGTGAACTTCAGAAAAATCTACATGGTTACAAACGCAGGCTAATAATGGTTTTTGTTGCATTATAAACCAAACTAGCTTGCTTGATAGTGAACTCAGAAAACAAGTAAAATAGGAAGGGGGAAAATACTGATACGGGACCTTTTTGGAAGAAAAATGGATAACAAGGGAAAGATAATTAAGGATTAAATCCTTAGACCTTAGTGTAACAATGCCTAAAGCATTTACTAGCAAAATAGAGAGCATAGTTGTGTGGGGGCAAATATCCCAATTGACAAATGCATGATCTAAGGAGGATCCCTTCCTTGCCAACCAACTAATCAGCACATTCATTGCCTTCACAATATGTTTACTAGAAAGTGAGGTTCAAAAAAATGTATACCTATTTAACAGTTTACCTTTCCAACCAGTTAGCCTCCCATTAATCTTGTCAACAACATAGGCAAATTCACTTTTTCTTAATCCTTCCTATATAGTCTGGTGGACATTTTGTTTCTTAACATTATATGAACAAATTATATTGTTTAAATTTATTATATATTATATTTAATAGATATAGTATTTCTTGTTAATAAAAAAAGATATTAGGATCACACTCTCATATACACCATTTTGTATACACGCATACACTTTCTCTCAGTTATTGAAATTTATTGAAAATCATAAAATTTAGTTGGTCTTACATTTTAGTTAATGACTTTCTCCTTATTTGTAAATTTTCAATACATTTTAATGAATAAAATGAAAAGCCAAAGTACTTATTTGTTTCAACTTATGTGGTATGTCAACTTTATTTTGTTCAGATCTTTTTGAGTCCAAATAGAAAAGCCAAAAACACAAACTGTACTTTCTTGGCTTAAACCCGAAATCATATTTTATCTCATACCACCTTAAAATAGCTACAATATTTTACAGACAAATTAGATGCAGTTTCTGAGCTATTTTTGGTATTATTTTCTGATTAAAATTAGAATTTCACCTCAGCGATTTGCATGATAAAGATTTAGGTAAAAAATTACTATAAGTTATTAAGGTGGAATGTACCCTTCACCAAAGGGTGCACCTTCACTTCTTTTTTCCCTTCCCGGTGTGTCATGAAATGTCAGTGCATGGTGGATTCAATCTTGTTCCGCATGTACCTAGATATTCCCTTAGGTTTAAGAATCCCCAAGATCTTCACAAGAGCAGCAGATGTGTTGGTTTTGTCATAGGTGCATGTGTTTGATCAGGAATGTTGAAGAACTTGCCCTGAGTCTTCATGTACGAACCTTGACAAGCTTTGTCTCATTGGTGGAGACAAATTTGATTGCTCCAGGGCCACAAAGAACCAATGTTGACTCTCCTAGAATGTGTGTGTGGAAGATCTCTGAGGGGTGCTTTTGAACCCTCTCGTTAAGGAAGTGTTCAATCTTGTTGAACAAAAATTGTTAGGTTTCACCCACTAGGGGCCACCCAAAGCTACCTGGGGGCAAGCTTTTAATGCCACCTAGTACTAGTAGTCTTCTTCTTTTCTGCAAAACAAAGATAAATGCAACCAAGGTGAGCAAAGTAAGTAACAAAGATTGCATGAAAAAAATCTATTTCAAGCTACAAAGTTTCTATGCTTGCTAGATGGTAGTCTAGAAATGTTGATTGTTGAACACTGTTTATAAAGAAGTCACCGAGCCAGTCCACATTTCTCTCACCAACTGACCGTAGTTTGTTTTCGATAATAATTCATGACACCCATGTCGTAACATTAGATGACACTTGGACATAGAAAAAAGAGAAAATATAGATATAATATATGATATGATATGATAAAAAAATAGATATTGATAATATATTTGATATATACGAGTATTCATACATCATTATGAATCCATTGGGTTATACTTGGTGTTTTACTCACATATTGCTGTTGTTTTTTTGTTTTTCATTCTCTAATTGTACATTAGTAAAACTTTGTGCCTTTATTATACACAGGATAAACATCACCTTCACTACTACAGCCTTCATCATTAGTGCTACTTAGAGAGACGGGGACATGAGGTTGACTAGGAAGGAAGGGTATTTAGAGAGAGAGGACAAAGGCACAATTGAGACTTTGTTAGATTGAGACTTTGTTGTTAGAGAGAGAGGACAAAGGCACAACTAGTTTTTTTCATTTCATCTAAATACCCGTCAATTGTGCTTAAAGCTATCAACTAGTTTAAGCTATCCACTAGTTGTTGGAAACTTGGAATCTGCCCGTCAAAGGTGCTTAATGGATTCTGATAATGTTTTGGCAGCACATTGATTGATAGGAGATGTGGGTAGTGGTTAGTTTCCTGAATTATTGTTGACCACTATCAGGTTGATTATAGATATTTTGTAATTTCAAAATAAAAACCAACATTCTCCCACTTGGTCGACATGTCCCTTAATTTACATAACAAGAAATAAAATGCATGAATCATGACGATAAGTCCTCTTAATAATGAGTATTATCTTCCATGTATTACAATGCATTATATCCATTAGCCCATATAACTTAATGAATAAACCCAATGTTCATTCTAGGTCCAAACTTAATTGATGTTTCTCAGAATAAATAACTGTAGATGCGCATAAACTAAATGAAAAACATCACAATAGAGTTTCTTAATATCATTCTTTCAATGAAAATCACATATGGGAACCAAGTCTCATCCTTTTCACATGATCCTTAAATTTGAATGGTAGCGTGCCCTTAGTTAAAGGATCGACAGTCATTAATTCAGTGCTAATGTATTCAATAACCACTGTATTATCTTTAGCACATTCTCTTATGGCTAGATACTTAATGTCGATGTCTTTACTTCGATTATAACTTTTGTTATTCTTAGCCATAAAAACAGCAGTTGAATTATCATAGTATATCTTAGCCTAGAAATAAAATCCATAACTCTAAGCCCAGAAATGAAACTCTTTATCCATACACCATGTAAGGTAGCCTCAAAACAAGAAACGAACTCAACCTTTATAGTGGAAGTAGCAACAATTAAGGTATGCCTGACACTTCTCCAAGACACAGCTCCACTGGCTAGCATAAAATATATCCCAAAGTCGATTTTCTCAAATCAACACAGCCAACAGAATCTGAATCTGAGTAGTCAATCACTTCCAAGTTGTCAGTCCGTCTGTACATAAACATATATAGTCTTTAGTTTCCTAAAGGTATCTCATCACTTTCTTTGCAAATTTCCAGTGGTCAAAACCTGAGTTACTTTGATATCTCCTTAACACTCCAACCGCAAAAGCAATATCAGGTCTTGTGTAGACCTGAGCATACATAAGGCTTCCAAAAGTCGAAGCATATAGAATGTTCTTCATATGTTCCCACTCAATATCATTTTTCGGGCACAGGCTTAAATTAAACCCGTCACCATCACCATGAGAGCTACACATGGTGAACAATCACTAATTCTAAATCTTTCCAAAACTTTGTTAATATAGGTCTCTTGAGACAAACAATGAACACCTTTTACTATGTCTCTTGGTGCCAATAACGTAAGAGGCATCACCCATATCCTTTATATCGAAGTTCTTAGAGAGAAATTATTTCACCTATATAGCAAAACCCTTGTCATTGGTTGCAAGTAAAATATCATCTACATATAAAATAAGGAAACAAATTTTGCTCCCACTGACCTTCTGGTATATACAATGATCCATAACATTTTCTACGAAACCAAATAAAGAAATAACATCATGAAATTTTAAGTACCACTGACGGGAGACTTGTTTCATATATAGATTTCTAGGTTGCACAACACCTGGTTGAGCTGGAAGGGTATTGTTAATAACAACCAATCTAAGATTTGAAGTGTATGGTTGAGTAACTGAATAATCTTTCTCAGAAACAAAATCTATGGATTGATCCCTCCCACTAAATAAGTCATTCTCAAAAAATTCAATATTTCTTGATTCCACAATCCTTGTACTATGAAATGGACAGTAAAAACTGTATCCCTTAGACCTTTCAACATATCTAATGAAGTATCCACTAATGGTCCTTGGTTCAAGCTTCTTTACTTGTGGGTTATATATTCTCACTTCAGACAGGCATCCCCAAACGCGTACATGTCGCAAACTCGGTTTCCAACTTTTAAATAACTCAAATGGTGTCTTTGGGACAACCTTAGTTTGAACTCGGTTCAATATGTACACTACCGTCTTCATTGCTTCAGTCCACAATGACTTAGGAAGCTTGGAACTACTAAGCATACTTTGCACCATGTCCATTAAGGTTCGGTTTCTTCCTTTTTGCCACACCATTCTGATCCGGAGAACCAAGCATAATGTACTGGGCAACAATCCCATGTTCTTGAAGAAACTTCACAAATAGACAAGGTGCTTGTCCATTCTACGTGTATCTACCATAGTAATCATCACCTCTATTGGATTTCACGATCTTAATTTTCTTTCCTCATTGTTTCTCCATTTCGGCCTTAAAAACTTTAAAGACATCTAAAGTTTCATCTTTAGAACGAAGTAAGTAGAGATACATATATCGTGAATAATCGTCTATGAAGGTGGTAAAGTATTTCGGACTACTTGCGTCCATGTCTGGACAAAAAATATTTATACGTATGATTTCTAATAGATTTGAGCTCCTCTTTGCACCTTCTTAGACTTGTTAGTTTGCTTACCCTTAATGTAATCTATACAAGTATCCAAAGCACTAAGTACCCCTTCATTTACCAATCTCTTAATTTTCTCGATAGAGATGTGTCCTAATGTTAGGTGCCACAACATAGAAAAATCCTCATTCATAACACATCGTTTTGTGCCAACATTAACATGCACAATATCATAAATTGTATCATTTTGCAAATTAATATAGAAAAGACCATATTGCAAATCAATCCACCATGTGTTATGATTAATCATATTAGATTCATAACAAACTAAAGAGGTAGGCATACCTTTCTTTTCCAAACCATAGCTTAAACTTAGGACAATCTTTCTTCGTGTGTCCTTCCTTTCATTCGTCATAAGAAAACTCACTCCTTTTTCCAACTGCAAACTCCCCTCTTCCTGAACACACATGGTCATGAGTTCATTAATAGACCATTTGTCTTTATGTGTGTTGTCAGATATTTTAAGGACCATATGGTGCTGAAAGAGTATTCAGAATAAAATGCACCAGAAAGGAGTCAGACATGTCCACCTCTAGAGTTTTTAGTTGAGCTGCAATGTTCATCATATGCCTGATGTGCTCACGCACACCCCTCAGAGTATTGAGCTTTCTGGAAGAAAATTTCATTATTAAGGTATTGTCAATGTCTTCCCTGAAGTTTCAAATTGTTCATCAATATACTTCAGGAACACTCTCACATTGTCATACTGTTCAACTGAGCCCTTAATACCAGCCTATATACCATAATATATAGTTCTCTGTAATTGCTGGTGGCTTAGTTTCAAGTTAGCATAATCAATGTTCATATACCCTAACGTCAGTAAAATATTTTCCTTCCAGATAGAAAAATAATACTCTCTCAATTCTGGGACATCAATTGTATTAATAGGTTGTATAGTTGCAAAATAATTCAACATATATGCTTATCATTAAAATTTGAGACAAAAATAATGTTTCATGCTTTACCAATATAAGTCATGTTTATAAAATTATAAATTTAGTGACATAAAATTTGCCTGTGGGCTAAAATTTTAATTCAATTAAATTCACATAAATATTATGATAAAACTATCAAGTTATATTTCTTGATCCCTGTGGGTAAATCAAAAAAATAATATTTTAATATTTTATCCTAATTAATCATACAAAATTATAGTAGAAATTCCTATGGGATGATATCTATTATATTATATATGACTAATTACAATTAATATCATCTATCTTATGTGATTTAGAGAGTCTTAATATATAATTTAAATAATTAAAGTTGTTGTGGCTAGGCTTTAATTAATTAAATTATAAAGATCACTAAATATTATCTAATTTCCAAAATTAATTGTACTGTAAATAACCATAAACAATAAAATTAAATAATTAATCATTTAGATTAATCAACTTAATATTACATGTATAGGAAAACATAAATTAATACATGTAATGACATAATAATAATAAGTCATGTGAACATATATCACAAAATTGTCATTAGTTCAATTGGCAAAATGCTTTATAGTCATTTATTTGGTTACAAGTTCAATTCACAACCATTACACAAATCAAAATAAAATAATAAATAAAATAAAAATGGGAATAGTTACAATAAATTACAATATTATGTCTAATTCCTTATATGATCTTTAAACAACTTAATATATAATTTTAATTAAATTATAGATATTGTGACTAATCCATAATTAATTAAAATTATAAAGATCACTTAGACATAAAACTTAATTATATGATAATAAATCATAGTATACACTTCAAGATCAAGATATAATATAATGATGAATAAAATTCTCATATACAATTGCATAATTGAAACATAATATTATGCATTTGATTTAATATATATGCATAGAATAAACTCTCTCATAATATATTCAAGCATAAAACAAATCAAGATGTGAGTATCATTTAAGGGACCCTTATGGGTTTAAACCCCACTTAGCACTAAAAGCTTCTTTTTTATTTATTTATTACTGTTCATCATCTTCAACCTTGAGTTGGGTCACTTTGACCCAGTTGCGACCCATGGACCCGAATAAAAAATCCAATGGTTTTTCAGCCTTTTTCAACATCGAAATCCATGTTTTAATTTACATAAAGCTTAGAAACTTAATTTCCATATGATTCCAAAGCTTCTTAATAATTAAAACTTTCATATAAAATACTCATATTTTAATAAAATAATATTTCACATATATGAGTGTCAAACAAAAGCAAGCAGAGACAATAAATGGGCTCTGATATCAAATGTAAGAAAAACTAAATAATCTAATCATGCTTATACATAAACAATATAAATAATTAGATTAAGTGCGGAAAAAATAAGATCATAAATACCTCCCACCATTGCTTACTGTTTTGAGTCGGTGTACTAAAAGAAGGGACGTTAACATTGCAAAAAAACAAGAAATGTGAGTAGTGGTTAGTTTTCTAAATTATTGTTGACCGCTATCAGGTTGATTACAGATATTTTGTAATTTCAAAATAAAAACCAACAACATTAGCATCATCAATCAAAGAGTCTACAATTCTTTTTGTATCTTTTTTTCTTCCATAGACTTGTAGTGGCTCGGCCGAGATGGTTTTGCAGTACTCAGTGACTCCGCTGGTTCTCTCTTGAACCGTTTGAGTGGAATGAAGTTGGTTCCTCTCTTTAGCAATTTCATCTAATCTCTCACTTATATCTTTCATTCTCTTGGCAATTTTGTAACGAAAAACAAGATGCATAGGATGAAAAGAGGATAAGGAAGAACTTAGTACTATTTCGGATAGACAACACTTGACTCCTTCAAATTCCAACCCTAATTCTTCATAGGCACACTCTTCTAAGATGTCATCCAGCTCGTAAGCCACATCTTTTAGCTTTCTCCACCAATACTTTGTAGCTTCATCTGAGAATTGTTTCTCCTCAATCAGCATCTTGAAGTGTAGCCTTGAGTGCACTGAACATGCTGTCAAGCTTTCTCTTGTATCCATTGAAACCCAGAAATTCTCCCAGCTCTGTTCCAGCAAGAGAGCTCAAATTTCCAAGCACACCATGAAGTGCAGCCTCAACCATCTTGCAAGTTGTAACTCAGAATAAAAATTCAAGAAATGTTGTATGCTTCAGAAATTGCAATACAATTGTAAGATTAACAAGCAGAAGAGACGTTTTGTATTTACATGCAAAATCAACAACCAACCTGCTAAGAAATGTATTATATAAAATTTTAATGTGGTGGATGGCCACGGCGGCTCGCAATATTTTATGGTCAATGTCCTGTTTTCACGGTTGATTATTGTAATCTCATGGAAGGAACAAGTGGTTGGAAGAAAAAACAAACAATACAGACACTTAAATATTTTTGTATTGCAAGAGGTTAATTACTTGTACTTAATTACTTCAATCAATGATGTTAATGATGTTCAATGTAAAAAAATTTTAAGCTTATTTTGTCTAAAATTTCACTTTAAAGTAACATTTCCATGCATGCTTCCTAAAAAAATCAATAAGATAATTTAAAACTATATTCCATAACATGTTGTTACTACGAGTGAAATTGGGTTTGGATCGCATAAGATCTCAAGTTGTAGATGGAAAAAATGTTAGGGGCATGCTTCATACACCATTTCATTTTCTCTTACACCATTTCAGTTTTTCATAATACCCAAAATGGCCTTAATGAATGAAAAAATATATATAAACGTTAACTAAAATAAACGAGAGAGAGCTGTGAGCTGCTGTGCTTTTCGATCCATTTTTTGAGCTTGGCATTCCTTGGAATCTCCATTCATGAGGTTTTTGGAGGTGTGCGAGCTGCAGTTGGAGGTTTGGTGTCGCCGGAGAGGAAGCGCGGAGGTTGCCGTTGAGGTGAGTTGTTTTTTTAGCCGTATGGATTGGATAATCCGTAGTGTAATGGTGCATGAACTATACGGATTGTGTAATCCGTAAATAAAAAAAGTTTAAAAATTAATTTAAAATGAAATTTAATTTGAAAATTATAACTTTAAATATAAATAAGGACATTTTAATGAATATTAAATGAAATGCATATGATTTTTGTGTGGGATTTTAATGTTAGTAAATGTTATTATTTAGCGTGTATGTGTTTTTACAAGGTATGTTAAATTGTTTTTTGTTTTGTTAGAATGGACAGCGATGAGTGGATGTACGAGAGTATAATGGCTGAAGGTATTTACATGAATGAAGACATTGGACCAGACCCTGCTGACGTTGACGACAATGACTGTTTTATTGATTGTTCTGCAGCGTTCCAAACAAATGAGGTGATTATGTTGATGACTTAAACTTAAAGAATAGGAATGTAGTTAAAGTTGTTAAATGATTATGTTTGAAACATTAAATATGAATTATCCTTTTGTGTAGGTGTTTGAATCGCGTGATGCTGTGTTGAAGTGGGCTCGTATTGTTGTGTTTGAGAATGGTTTTGTGGCGGTTATCATGAGGAGTGACACCAAGACTGGAAAAATAGGAAGAACGTCATTTGTGTTAATTGGTTGTGAAAGAAGTGGAAAGTATAGAGCATGGAAAAAAGGTTTCACACCAGCAACCACAAGTAGTAGAAAATGCGAGTGTCCTTTTAAGCTGCGGGCCAAACCAATCGCGCGAAGTGAAGGGTGGATGGTGAAGGTAATATGTGGTAATCATAATCATGCATTGGCCAAGTCATTTTGTGGACACCCATATGCTGGTCGAATGACTGATGAGGAGAAGAGCATTGTTGCTGATATGACAATGGTGATGGTGCAGCCCAAAAATATTCTGCTAATATTGAAGAAGCACAATGCAGATAATGTAACAAGTTTGAAACAAATTTACAATGCAAGATATGCATATCGGACGCGTACAAGAGGCGCTAATACTGAAATGCAACAGCTAATGAAGCTTCTTGAGCGTGACATGTATATCCATTGGCATCGATTGAAGGATGAAAATGTTGTGCGTGACTTGTTTTAGGCACATTCGGATGCAATACAATTGAGCAATGCATATCATATGGTGTTTTTGATAGACAACACTTACAAAACAAACAGGTATAGACTACCTTTGCTTGACATTGTTGGTGTCACACCTACTGGGTTGACATTCAGTGCTGCATTTGCATATTTAGAGGCAGAACGTACGAACAATGTTGTGTGGGCCCTTGAACGGTTTAGAGGGATTTTTCTGAAAAGTGAATTTTTCCCTAAGGTAATTGTTACAGACAGAGATTTAGCATTGATGAGTACAATCAAAACCGTTTTTTCCAGAGGCAACCAATTTATTGTGCAGGTTTCACATTGATAAGAATGTGAAGGCCAAATGCAAAACTTATATCCGACAGCAGAATGCATTGGATTATATGATGGAAGCATGGGGAAGTGTTGTCGACTGTGCTAAGGAGAATGAATATGATGATTATGTTATGAAGTTTGAGGTTGCATGTGCTCCGTGGCCAACGTTCGTTGATTACGTTAAGGACACCTGGTTGACTCCCCACAAAGAAAAATTTGTGACAGCTTGGACAAACAAAGTAATGCATTTTGGGAACACAACAACAAACAGGTGACTTTCGTTGTCTTTAATTTTCATTCGCACATGTTTAAAGTCTTTAAAATTAATTGATAATATTGTAAATTGCAGGGTTGAGTCTGCTCATTGGACCTTGAAGAGGTTGCTGCAGAATAGTCTTGGTGATTTATGCACGGTTTGGGATGCGATGAACAATATGATGATCTTGCAACATACTGAAATCAAGGCATCTTTGGAAACAAGTACACATGTGGTTGGACATGTTTTTAAAGTGACGTTATGCAAGAGACTCATTGGCATGGTGTCTAGGTATGGATTAAATGAAATTGCTGCTGAGTGTGAGAGGGTGAATTATGCGGGGAAAAACCCATCTCGTTGTGGATGTGTGCTTAGAACAACGTATGGTTTGCCTTGTACATGTGAGTTATATAAGTATGTTATTGGAAGCATTCCAATTAACAGCGTTCATGTGTTTTGGCAGAAATTAAACTTTTCGGACAATGGTGAACATGAAAACCAAGTTACCATAACAGATGAGATGGAAGCCATATCTAATTGTTTTGATAAGCTTGATTTGTGTGGAAAAATAACTCTAAAGTCAAAGCTTAAAGAAATAGCGTTTCCTGATTTGAATTCCATGTGCCCTCCACCTGCTAAGGTCAAAACTAAAAGTGCTCAAAAGAAAAACATCTCCAAGCACGAACATTCGACAAGAAGGGACCCGTCTTACTTCGAGTATGTGGATGAGTTACATTCTGTGCAAAACAGTTGCTCTACTCCCATACAGTGCAACTCCTCATCTGATGTTCTAATGAAAAACCGGATGGTTCCTATGCTCGATCAATTTCATTCATTTATGCACAAATTTATTGTTGACATTACTGATGTAAAAGCTGATGGAAATTGCGGATATCGAGTTATTGCTTCCTTATTAGGTTACGGTGAAGAGGCTTGGTCATTAGTGTGCAATCATCTCCTTAAGGAACTTGCACAATGGACCGATCAATATATAGCGTTGTTCGGTGGGATACATAGGTTTGAAATGTTAAAGCGCTCTCCATTAGTTGATGGATTGTCCAAGGTGAAACTTCGTTCTCATCTTATTTAACATGAATTGGCAATTTTTTATATTTGTAATGTATGTTTGATTAACTGATGATTTACAGGTAACGATGGAGAAGTGGATGGATATTACAGACATGGGTCATGTAATTGCATCATGATATAACATCATTCTAGTATCCCTGTCACTACATCAAAGTATGACCTTGTTTCCACTGAGGGGCACACCTCCTACAGATCCTCGAGTTCATAGAGTTTTGTGCATTGGGCATGTGTTTGGAAACCATTTTGTTAAGGTAACACACAAACCATTTAATTCGGATGCATGCTTCAAGTTTAATTTATGAGATTGATGATTTGTGTAACAATTTATTTAAAATAGGTAACTCTGACAGACAATTGTCCCTTACCGTTGACGGCATGCTTGTGGGCTAGTCACTGTACCACCGATTCTCAGCAGTGGCCTTACCATTACGTTGATCGAATGCAAATGTATACCAAATCCATGAGGTTGCGCACAGAATATGTTGATTTAGGAAATGTATAGAGACTCAGTTGACAATGGAAATGTATGTCTTTAGTTGTTTAATGCATGTGAATCCATGTGAATCATTTAAACACATATTCCGTCAATTGGTGTCTTAAGTAACTAAACAACGAAGTAATTGCAACATGATGAACTATAGTAGTAATATGGAACAAAATATATATCAATCAATGTGCAATAAACCAAGTGTCAATAACTCATGTCAATCGATATGAAAAATATACAAGTCCAACATAATATAAGCTAATCGCTGTCCACTACATAAAAAAAAGTGAAACAAAAAGTGTCAATCACGAGCACCAGAAGTCCTCCTCCGTGGCCTGATAGTCGGTCTAGCACGGGTGTAAACGTTGCCATCCTGAGGCACACCACGAAGTAGATGCAGCAGCTGCTCTGTCATGGAGTATGCATCGGTGCCTTCTGTCACCATCCTCATATCAATCATGTGTTGCAGGCCCTCAGCAGCCCGCTGGCACACGTTCTACACAAATAAGTGAACTTAGTCAAGCACATTAATAAACAGAAAGAGGTTACCAAAAATAAATAACAAACATACAACTTAAATAATTAAATTGCAAAAGTTACATTACCACTGCATGAACTGGCCTCTGCTCTTCCATCCCTATATATGTCTTTGACTGTGGGGGGGGGGGGGATCTGTATGCTGAACATGTGTCTCGGTCCCTGCGGCCTGTGGCACTGGTGGAATCTGGGAAGAAACCTCCTCATATCGAGTCGGACTCATGAATGGGTGTGAAACGCGGAAGAACCACCCCATGTATGCAGCACCACAATGACCTGGATAATCAACCAAGTCTCCGGTGTCCACACAGTGCTCTGCAAAGTGAACCCACCTGTCTTCAATGTCTTCCAAAGAAGGTACATCTGCCACAGGCTGGGGTGGAATATGCTGAACATGGCCAAACTGCCTAAGCACCCTCTCAGGTAGATACCTCGTGACGTGAGGACCCCATCTGAGGAAACCGGAGAATAAACTGATGGACTGCAACTCCCTGTGCGGCCGATGCTCCACGTAAGGTGTCCAACAAATATCAGATGGTGTCAACCTATCTATACGTCTACGATAGGTTGCCACCGGTAAGGCCTTCGCGCTCGTCCACCTGCAGGATCGAGGCTGCCTCTCGTCGTAGTGCTCGTCAGCAAGAACATTTCCTATAGTAGGAAAATGCTCGTATATCCCGCACTAAAAATTTAAAAGCATGCAAATCAGCAAATAATGGAAACAAAACACACATATAAAATAAGCTTTAGTCATGATACAAATCAAAACATGCTATCTCATTACCTGCAACAGAGTGATGTATCCTGCAAGATGTTTCCCGTGATGCTGACATGTGTAGCTCAAGTTCTGATACATGTGGATAAGAGCAGCCACACCCCACGCGAATCCCGCAGAACGGTCGAAGTCTCGGAACGCCTCCAAGAATACCACAGCTATATGTGTGGCACTCTTGTTGGCGAACAATGTGCAGCCAACAAGGTGAAGTAGATATGCCCTGGCGGCTAAAATCCACTGCCTCGCCTCGACCTTCGTGTAATATGTGTCCCGGAGCCATGATAGTCTAACATAAGGCCCATGACACTGGGATGTCTTTGCTGCAGTCTCCTCTATAGAGACATCAAGTAGCTCCACCAACAATGTCATCGCCTCGCCGACCTCCAGCTACTCGTACGAGTCGAATGTCCCCATAACAGGGAGATGCAGTAGTGATGACATGTCGTCAAGCGTAAGTGTCATCTCGCCCACTGGCAAGTGAAACGAACATGTCTCGGGGTGCCACCGCTCAACAAATGCGGATAGCAACCCCCTATCACCTGTCTCCACTGAGCATCCAATCAATGGACTCAGGCCAGTGGTAGCCACAAAGCCCTCAATCTCAGCTACAGGCTTCCCGAATTTAATGACCTTACGGCCATGGGAAGCAAGCTTCAACTCTGGACGTTCCTGCATTGAACATATTATTTCAGGTAAAACATTAATGGATAACCAAATATATTACGACATTCGACTATGTAATTCAACATGTCAATACCTCTCCGGCCCAGACGCGTAGAGCCACGTGATCACGAAACCCAGTCAGCACAGATGAATCTTCCGGCCCTCCAGGGAAAGATTCAGACACTGTGTCCATATCCTCGGTGACCGGATCAGCTGTCTCCACGTCTGGTTCCTTCACAGCAGGAACATCATCAATAGCAACACCCGTCCTACGACGACGTACAGATGCAGTGGGCCTACGCCGCTCAGGGGCATCATGCTGATGACCTCTCCCATGTCTAATCTCTGAATCATCAGGACTTCGGCCAACAGGCCGACGCACTCCTCCTCTCGTCCTAGCCATAATCTGCATCCGCCTAGTGTATTTCAGACATAACAATCCGTTCATATCATACAAGTGTCAACACTCTGTCAAAAAGTGTTGGACACTCAAATCTACATAACTTGGAAAGCTTCATCCTTTACTTTCCAAATTTACTTCTTATATTCAATCAAACTACTATTTGGGAAGACAATAGTGACTCAGTGATCAAAGAATACTTGGGTGTTGTTAACCTTAGGGGGACATTAAGGGTAAGCAAGAAATGACATAGAGAACACTTGTTGTAGTCATAAGTGACATGGTAAAAACTCATTTCAAATCAGTTTTCATAAGTGGAACTCTTTACAGTTTTGTAAAGGAAAAGTGACATAAGTATCTTCTGAAAAATATCTTATCTTTCAAAAAGCTTTAATTTTTCATAACACACTATTCAACCCCTTTCCTGATATGAGTTGGTATTCGATTTCGACCCCTTGAACCCCTATGATGACAATCTTAATGAGCTTCCAAGGGAAAGATGAACTAATGAGCAAAAGGAAAGCTATTAATTGAACTCCAAAGTAAGGAACTTCATAATATGTCCCTTGTTTGACGAAGAATACATGAAGGTTCATAGCTTTAAAAATGCCAAGGAAATATGGGACACTCTTATTATAACATATGAGGGTTCTACTAAGGTAAAACAAAACTAACTTAGTATCACTAGTAAACAATGGAGACCACAAGTAACTGTGCTAAGAGCATCAAAGACCCTAGACAATATGTCCAATGAACCTCAAACACTTAAAGAAAAGTCTTTTATATTATTAAATGTGATCCACTTATTCTGTTTTGAAAAAGACATTTGATTATGAATAGAATATTTTGTGATCAATCTTATATTTTTGTTTTAAATGGTCAAAATTTTCATTTAGAATGTCAAGGAAAGATTTAGAAAGAATTTATTCAACATTAGTCTCACTGAGGAGAACACGTCGTACATGCCAATCTCAGAAATCGTCATATCTAGTAATGGCAATGTCTATACGCGTCGTACATGGCATAAAACTGCATAGACATCGAACATCATTGTGTCTCAAGTTTGTAGGTGCATGTTATATTATAGACACATCAAGAGCTAATCTCAACATATACTTGCTATCAGAATTGATTATTGAAGACAAATGGATTCTAAAAGGGTACCAATAGAATCAGCAGAAACATTATCATAGGAGCGATCTATGTCAGCTAGCTGCAATAACAACTTCTCAATACAACTTGAAAGTTTCAGCCTTGCAATAACATTATCATAGGATCACATGTTACAAAAAAATTATGTTAATTGGAAGTATGACACAAGTAGATTAAGGGCATATTAAGTTTAATCTACTTCTAGCTGCCATCATGTAAATGAGTAAGGGCATATTAAGGCATCAACCACTGCAATTCACAAGCTTCCTACATATTCAAGTCCAACTCTAATTAAAAGCAACCAATAAATCCTTTCAACAACTCATATTCACAACCATAATCCATTTCTAATCATATGTACACATGAAATTATCTATTTTCACTAACAAGCACATATATTGGCTGTTTTTCCTTAATTATTTTTCATTTTTTTCTAAAAAATCCATTTTTTTAGCAAATAGGTCCTACACGGATTGATGGATCCGTGTCACCCTTACGGATTGCGTAATCCGTATTATTCAAACGGATTGATTAATCCGTACGAATAATACGGATTACACAATCCGTAAGGGGGATACGGATCCGACAATCCGCAGCATAAGCACGGATTAGGCGATCCGTAGAGGTCTCACGGATTAGGTAATCCGTATAGAGTTTACGGATTACCTAATCCGTGAGACCTCTACGGATCGCCTAATCCGTGCTTATGCTGCGGATTGCCGGATTCGTATCCCCCTTACGGATGTCCAAGCCACCGTTTCCGCCATTCCCGATCACCACACACGACCATAGACAGCCATTAACCACCGACCACCCAGCACACACTGACACAACACGCACAAAAGCCTTACACAAATGCACCCATTAAAAATCGACGGACTTACCTCACAATGTCATGCCCACCAAACGGAGAAGAGGATGTATCAACGATCACCACGAGCTGTTCAACACTTCCAATGCAGCTGCTATCAACAGTTGGAGCAATGCCGGCGCAGGGAGCTGGAACGGCGCAGGGAGAGAGCAAGAAATGGTGCGCGAACGGAGCAGGAAATGGTGCGGGAAGGGAAGGGAGTAAAAAATGTTTTTGAAAATTAGAAGGTAAAAGTGGGAAGGACAATTAAGGAAATGCGTTGTTTTAATATGGTGTATGAGAAAAGTTAATGGTGCAGGAAGCTCACCCCAAAATGTTAGGAAGGGAAAGCTAATGAAAATGGTGGAATACAATGAGTTCAGATAATTTTCACCGTGAATGTGTGTCTCTAGCCTGTTGTTATATAATAATTTGAGTTCAAATTGAAGAAACAGATTCTGTGCTGTAAAGAATTATCAGTTTGTATCTTAATCTAATATTTGTAGTTTTCTGTAAAACCATTTTGCAATTCCTATTCTCTGTTTTTACCGAGTTGATCTATTATATAGCAAATCATATGATAGCAAGTGAGTTTCATTAATATTATCCCTTGCAAAAGAGACTGCATAAGTTATATTTATCTTAATCATACAAGAGTGATTGTAATCTTAACAAGCATTTGTAGTTGGATGATGAAAATTAGTTTCCTCATCAACATGTCCTCACGGCCTCACGTGATATTCTCTGAAATTTGCTAAGCCACATTTTTTTCATAGCTGCTTTAGAAATACTCTAATAAAGATTTAAATATGTGCAGCTCCAATAGGTTATCAAAAACTGTGCTAGGAAATTGACGTATGATTTTATTTTTTTTTCTGGAAATCAAAAGACATTTCGCCAACCCTGTAATTTTCAGCAAACATAGTTAGGTTAGGGAAGGCGACAGAGAAGGATGATGAAGAGAAAGCGAAAGGAACGAAAGGAGTTCCCGCTGCTCAATTTTATGTTTAAATTTTGATTCATTTGTCAAAAAAAAAAAAAAATCTCTTACGTGACACAGATATATGTTGGCAATGACAAGCTGTAACTGACTAGATTTTCCTTGGAAGAAAATATGTCCAATTACTAGCCTGATAACAAAAAATTATCTAAGCCTAATGTAATGTCCATGTCGGAGCCATTGCTGTCAGAACCATAATTGTGCAACGTTGTCTGGATCACAAGTTCCCTATATTTTTTTTCTACAACCGAAAATGAACCAAAAAAACATGTAGTTCCTATATGCTTAAATTAACCAAAAACATGTTTTTTGAATGTACAATACATTAAATTAAAAAAAAAATTTGTTACTATATACGATGTTTTCTGCAATGACCTTGGTCTGCATTTCCAACGCCTCTTGCCAGCAATGTGACTCTAGATTCATATCATCCATAAATCCAAGGAGAATGTACTTGCCAGCATCCATATCACTGGCATTCCTGAAAGTGGTGGTGGCAGTGGTCTAACGCAGAGTCCTCTCCCAGGAGTGAACGAAGAATGCATCATTAGCTGTCCGTTATACGTGCAATCAAGCAAAGAGCAATTCCTGTGTCCATAGATTTAAGTTGCCTTAGCAGCAGGATTTCGACCAAACTGGATGATCATTGGCTTGCCTTTTAATACATATCCATTCACTAGATTCTGCAACCAACGATAATATGCATATAAAGCATTAATAACACAAACAAGTAAATAACTTCATGAAAAAATTCCTATCGGGACAGTTCATGAAAATTAAGAACAATTAATAGCATGTCAAACTGCACATGCTGCAGTAACAATCTACACACACAAGAAAAGACTACAATAAAAAAGGAAAAAAATATCTGAATACATAATCATCTCGAATAAACCATCATTGTTTTTCAGCGAACAATTAAAAGGAGTAAAACCAATCTCGTGTGAGAAACATACCAAAGCATGATGGGCCAACTCAATTGAGGGAAACGTTATAAATGCTTGACCCCTCATCCGTCCTTCCTGAAATTCGAAACTAGCTGTCAATTTCAGGCTCACAAATATGCTATTACATGACTTTCATGGGGATATAAATACTGGTTAGTTGATTAGTTGAGTCAGCACACCAGCATGTTAATCAACTGGATCATCTTATAAATAGGCAATGTTTATTTTGGATTTCTTTTTGCATAGCATTAACAGTAAAGTTGATTATGGAATAATGAAGACCTTACCTGCATCAGTTTGACTTGAAGACCAGACTTAGCAGCCTCAATACTTCCAAACAAGGAGCCTGTAGCAATAAAAGAAAGATAAATGTAAACTGTGGAGTTAACATTCATACAATATATAATATGAAAATCTCAGAGTATTTTGTTTCATTCTGTTTTTTTTTTTTTTTTATTTCATTATTTCATTTTTAGATATAAAGCATTCAAATTGCAAGTGAAGACTATTAAACAAAACCTGAATCCAGTAAAAGTCTTGAGAGCTCACCAAATATAAAATAGAAATCATCAACAATCACTTCTTTTGCCAAATTCTTAATATACAACACAGGAGCGGGATTTCCAGCTGTATAGTTCTGCACAACACAATCCATCAGTTCAAGAAAGTCGCAAAAGGATAAATTTGTGCACTATGGAAGCTCTAATAAATTATTTCTAAATAGACCTTTCATAAGTCATAACTAAGGTATACTGTAGGAGAAATAAGGTGAGAAGCAGAGAATCAAGCCTCAAAGGTTATGAGAAAATCATGAAGAATACAAACAATAAGGATGTGCAGCTTGATGAAATGGACAGGTGGCAGAAAGAGAATGAGTCAGAGGAGAATTCTCTTGGGAGGGCAGTATAAGGGGTAGTGGAGTGTGAGAAAGGGGAAGAGAAAAAGTAAGGTTAGCTTTGGGGTGGGAGGAAGCAGGGCCCTCAAAGAGTCTGCAGTATTGTTTTTCTATCTTTGCCCCATATATTTTTTTTTTTCATGAATCAGTACATTGTCTCTGGACTGAAATCAGTTCCGGAGCTTATATACAGAGTTATAAGGAAACAGGAACCATTGGACAACACAATGCATCAGGGGCATTTAGAGAATAGTAGTGGCAAAGTTCTATTAGTTAAATAACTTCATCATCCAAAACTCAGTAATCAGTAACCGTAGATGACAAAAACAAATTTATGAAAGGCCATGTACTGTGATGAGACTTATGATTACAGAAAAGGCTAACTTGCTACTTGCTAGCAGTAAGAGTTCCTCACTTGAAAGATGACACTAATTCAAGTTTACTGCACAAAAAAACTTGTTAAGGGAGCTTCTAAAAGATCAATACAGGGAAATCCAAGCTGCTTCTAAATTTATTTGTGCAAGCAAACAAAAATGGTATCCATTATAGAGACAGGATAGTTTTCAAAGGTAAACAAAATCTAAATCTTTTTTCCCCTGCTCAACCATGCTAGTGCAAAAACTGGTTCAAAACTCATCCTCTTTACCCTTGCTTTCAGGTAATCATCTAATGGAAAATAATCCAATCAGATATTTTAGGACTTGTTCCGTTTCGAGAAAACTTTTTCTGTTTGTATTTCCTTTTTTCACATATAATTACAAAAATTTCACCTTATTTTCATTTTGTTTCTTGTTTCCATATATTTGTACCGAAAGTGGTGGAAACAGAGAAACAAAATGAAAATAAGATGGCTTTTTTTTTATACAACTGTTAGTGAAAACAGGAAAATGGAAATGCAAGCAAAACATTTTTCCAATCCAAACAAGCCCTACATTTAGCTTATAAGTTATAGATATGACTACATCTAGCCTTCTATTAGACTCAATAACTCAGTTCTTGTGAAAATTTTGACTACTATTACTACTCACCAAAGTTAAAGAAATACAACCCGTGTGCAGGATATGACATTGTGAATTTGTGATATAAATTACATCCAGCAACAGAACATTATTATTAATATCATGTACAAAATAACAAAATAGAAACAGTAGGCAAACTCCTTAAGCCAAGTGAATTGTGTTTTCTTATCGAGTATTGAAGCAAATTGTTCTTATTTATAAACCAATGCAGAACAGGACAGTTACAGCAGTGAAATGCCACAATTAGTCCTCAGCCACATATAATAAACCATTATTTTTTATGACATTGACAAAAATTGTCTTTGAATCAACTAGCAGAGACTAAATTGGAAAATAACTTTGACTACACAGTAAATATAGGATTTCCACATAGACTGGTATAAAGCTTGCTTCTTGTTGTCGGGCATGTAGTACTGGAATGGAACTGTAAATTCAGATATTTTATATCCATACCTTAAACATTGGAAGGGATAAGATTTCCTCAGGAGGCAACCTTCCTCTCTCTAATTCATCTGGAGTAAAAAATTTGTTAGGATCTGGAACATCTTTTTCTGGCTCTTGTAACTCTTGTGTTGTGTCATCATCTTTATGTTCTTTCACTGTTGCTTTGGGAACAATGTTTATCTGTAAAATCATAATGCTAACAAAAATAAAGAGCTAAAAACATTGTTAATTGTTCTCCAAAAATCAATCTCTTGGAAAGAAATACCTTTAAGACATGGTTCTTTTTTATCACAGGGATTTCCTTTGGAACCAAAGTGGCTGGTTTTACTCCAACAGACTCATGAGCCACACCCTTATCAATAGCAGGGCCAACAATGGTCTCACGCCTGGCACGCTTTTGTCCAGACTTTCTTATTCTTGCTTCATCCTCCTAAAAACTTGTTATGAATTTCCAGTAATAACAACTTGACTAAAAAGATAGGAAAAAGATATCTCCTAATGCATCATAATTTTATAGTTTGATAATCACTTATAAAATAATGTTTTCAAATTCAAACAGAACAGCTTGAAAGTGCAGTAATAAAAGTAATGTGAATATCTATGAAATATTACCTTAAATACATAACATTGGACTTTTAGGTTGATAAAAAAAAACATGTTTTATGCCAATTCTGAAATATTTAGGCAATCTGCATATTCGATTATAAAGGATGTTACCGTTTCTGAAAGCAGTGAAGATGTTACCTCATCAGAAGATTCCATCTCAGATTCGCCACTAGACAGATCTGCAGACCGAGGATTCAAAGTTACAGTAGGTGCAGGTGGAGGTGGTGGCAGTGCTGGTACCTCTGGAGGTAATGGAGGTGTGGGCAGTGCCATACGAAATGGAGCCGGGATGTTCATTTTGTTCATCAAATGTAGAACCTGTATAAGAGAGGTACAATCAATATGATAACTATTTGTTGTCAGTTCAACACAAAACAAGCACACAGAAAAAAGTTACGTTGGTTGATAAAGAAAACAATAAACCCTAGCAGCCTCAACTAATACTGGAACAACCTGAGTGTAAAAGCGGGGAACAGCAATTAGAGCATTCACAATATTGGTCAATATATTTCCATCAGGTGGAGGGTAAGCGTACCTGAAAAACAAGTTTTGTTAGATTATACGCAAACCAAACAAAATGGTACTACTCTGCAAAGATGTTTTTTAAAAAATTATCATCATATAAAATATCATCCATAATTAATATTAGGATCCATGATAGTAAACATATTTAACAATCTCAAATGTATTTCATTTATTTATTTAGCAGCAACACTAAAAACTAACTTTATTCGGTAAGATTTGCCCATGAAATAATATTAGGTAAAGCTATCCATGGTTGTCTTTTGAAGTTTCCACCCCAAATGGCCAAATCTAACACCTAAGGCAATAAAATGGGCAGAAAGAATCACCAGAAATCTAGATTTTTTATATCATTAAAAAAAAAAAAATTGTACCCATTAGATAGTATTGCAGTTTGCAATGACATTATGCTTTGCCTAGTTATACTATTATTGAACCACATGCAATAAAATAAAATAAAAACAGTCAAAGATGTTAAGGGAGAGTAAAAAAATTTAGAGGAAGAGGGAGAACATATCGATAATAGACTGTTTATTCTTTAAAATGTCCTATATTCAAGACGTTTATACTTGCAAGAAGAATGGCGTCAATTAAAATGGGTTACCATGACATTACACACACACTAATAAATTAAGTTGCACAGAATTCTTAGAATAATTCTTTCAAATTGATTCAAGATTATACCCCTTCAACCTCAACAATATATAACCATAAACTTATCCTTTTCCTCTGAATTTACAGTAATTATCTTTCATTTTTTACTCGAGTCATTTCATTTTGTTAAATTATTTTTCATATTTGTGCACCTGACAGGCTGGCATCCCTTTAGCATCCTATTGCAATAAAGCAACAAATACTAACAACTGCAAAGTGAGAAGAAGCAGCATACTCAAGATGTGGAGGAAATGGATAATTGACACCAAGTCTATCAGCAATAGGTTCAGGAATAGGGAGGCCTCCTGATTTTGTATCTCCATCAATAGGTTTGGTTACATTTGCATTCTTCAACATTGATGTTTTAGAGTCCTTTCCCAGCCGGTCTCCGCTACTTTTTTCACCATTCTCAGCTGGGTTACTAGCTCTCTCTGCTGACAATACTTTACCAAGAAATCTCAACCTGATCAATCCCAAACAAACAAAATATGATCATTTAAATCATTTAGCTTAAATATTTTATGGTTTTATCTTTGACTCACCATGAATTTATTTATATGTATTTTCCTTTGTGTTGCAAAATCAGGAACCCATTAAAAAAGATATCAGAATAGATTACTGCAATGTAAAGCCAAACAAGAATACTGTATACCAAGGTTTTCTCTTCAAATATGGAGCCGAATTATTTCTATACTTGAAATAAATAAAGTATGCTGTATGCAAATGATTCAATTAATAATACCCATTTAGTTGCCGTTGTGCTTGAGATGCCACAATCTCATTTTTGAAATCCGCAAAAGCACAATTTCTCAACCTGCATAATGCCACTCATTCAGATCAAGAAATTAAGAAATTAAGATTAAAGCATCATTTGGAATTCGCAGTATTCATGAACACAAATAAATTGGAAAAAAAAGTATAAATTGGCCAAATGCCACTCCAATCTTCCATGTCCTTGAATAAAGAACATGTATGAATGAATTGGAAGCACCACCAAGGACAAAAACAAGGTTCAAGTAGCACAATAAGTTTAGCAGTTAAACATAAAGGAATATAAAATTGAAGCTCACAATTAAAAACATAGGTAGATTAATGAGCAGGAGACCTATAAAGTTGCACCCAATACATAGTTCTCTCCAAGATATGATAGCACAAATAAGTAAAGGAATTATTACTTCAATGAAAAAAAAAAGGTTCAATAACAGACAGTCTCAAAATGAACTTAGTGTGTGTCTGGTTACGCTTTGTAAACTCATGTATTATTAGCAAATTCTAACATCCAATCCATTAAAATGAAGCAGAAGCTAGTAGATTTTCTTTGATTCAATACGCATGATGTGCAGCCAATGTCACACTGTTACAATTTTTAGATGGCTTTCACTACTCAACAACATCAACAACACCTTTAATCCAAGCTAATTGGGTCGGTGATAGATGAACCCAATGATAGATACGAGGAGGTTGGGAAAAAAAAGGAAGATGAAGAGGAAAAAGACTAAAAATGGACCATCTGGAACATAGAGATAACAACGGGTCTAACCCTCCACCAAATTTATAACTTTTCTTCAATCCGTCCTAAGAGACACCGTCCGCCAATCTATATCCCACTCCATTAAATCTTGTTTAACTATCTTTCCTCAGGTAAGTTTCGATTTACCTCTACCTTTCTTTGTGTCGAGCTCTTGGTAACTACTAAGCAAAATTAAACTCTTAAAAGGGTAAAAAATACAACCAAAAGGTGGAAATAGTAGGGAGAATGAGAGGATGGTTTCTTTCCTATAAAGAAATATAAAATATTGTTGGTTTTCTTTTACAGTCAACAAGTGTTGAATTCCTTTAAATTTAATTAGCCCTGTGATCATTCTGTCACACACAAAAAAAAAAAAAAAAAAAAAAAAAAAAAAAAAAAAAAAAAAAAAAAAAAAAACTCCTATTCTCTGGTTTCATTTCATGAAACCACAAATGACCAAACACATCATGCAAAGTAAAAGACACATAAGCAATGTTAAAAGACAATCCCACTCTAAGGCTCCGTCACTGCCTGAAATGAAGAACTACATCATGTATTAATACAAAAACAGAAGGCTCTGAAAAACGGTCATGACCATTATATCAACTGCAACATCAAGGTTTTTGAACACTGTGTAACCGCAAGTGCAGCCACATTGGCTACATTTGTCCAAAATTTCCCACAAAATCAAGGATTGCAACGAAAAAACTGCAATTTAAAATCTTACAAACTCGTATTCTACTAGTTACTACTTCTAGTAGATATAAGGTTGCCCCAGTGGTTGGGGAAGGGTGAAGGGAGAAGGTAGGAGGGAGAGGTCGCGGATTCGATTCCCCCTACTAACATTTCCAACAAAACTAAAAAACTAACATTTGCCAATAAAGAAAAACTAGCTACTTCTTCTATTATTCCTCCCTATCATTTTGTCAAACCCCTCCTATTTATATTTTCTTTCTCGTTATGTCCAATTTAAAGGATACATATCAACACTGAAATATTTCTACCTCTACAAATAAAATACGAAACTGACATCACAGCACAATACTCACAAAAGTGTTAACCATAGTCATATTCAAACAAGAGAAACGACCTTCAAATTTTAAAAAACAACGTTGGAAATTGAAAGTTGTTGCAGTTAAATACCTGCCAGTAGAGCAAGGGCGAACCGAGGAAGCGCCGAAATTGGCCAAGATCCGAGAAAGGGTGACGTGAGGAATGGCTTCTGGCAAGTGCTTAATCAAAAGGGTCGCCGGCACCAGTGATTCCGCGTCACAAGGCTTGGACTCTGTGCCCTGTAACGCAAACTGATGCTGATGCACGTGCCCGTGAGGGGAAGGATTGCAAGCCATGAAATATCACCAACTGTCACCGTCTCTTTTTTCTGTCGAATTTCAATTTATTTGAAGAGTTAATTAACTAGGCTAAGCACAGGGGAAAGGAGAGCGTTAAAGGAGAATTCAAATGCCCAGACATTTTGCAGTTGCTTGTTGTGCTGACGGAAAGAAACTTTGGGGTTGTGAGCAAGGGAGTGCATTTTTAGGGATATTGGAAGAAAAAAATTATGGGAGTGTATTAGTGTGTTACTGCAATGCTGTGTGTCTTCGATGACTATACTAAACATTTATTTATAATGAGCAAACTATATTAGTATTGGTTACATATGATTCATCTAATAATGATTAATAAAGACTAAATCATTAATTATTATATAATCATAAATAACAAAAATAAAAAGAATAATATATAATCTAACACTCCTCCTCACATATCTCATATGAATCAAGCTTGTTACAAATGTAGTCAACTCAATAGAAACTAAAGGCGGTTTGAGTTTTGTGGTTGCGTTGGATAAACATGGCTCGGCGGCAGCCAACGAAGGCTTGCAGTGACGATAAAGACTAGTGTGACGCTCCCCAAAGATGCATCACGTGTTGTGTGCGAGAACTTCATTAGTAGAAAAAGGACCCTACATGGGGTTGCATGCAATAGTGTTTTGAGTTGGTTGCGCAGGTGGACAATGTGGTGATCTTCGACAATAGGCAACAATGGCCGAAGGTAAGCTCCAATGAAAAGACATTGTGAAGTTTGTCACACAAGGGCAAAACAGTCGCAACATACTATTTACTATGAAGAGGGGTTATCGAAAAAGGAAAACAAAGGAGAATTGTCAAACCAACACAAAATTACCCCAAACTTTAGGGACAGGTGCATGAGGAAGGGGCGACCAAGATGTTGGAAGCGCAACAGGAACAAAGCTACCACGCACCAAGAGAACTTCCAAAAAGGTCCCCTGAAATGCAGGAAAAAGGTGAAAGAAGATTGCCTGGAAAAGGTGTGGGGGACAGTAGTTCACTAGAAAAGTGAAGGCAATTGTCAATGGTTTGAAAAAGTCATCGGAAAGAAGTAAGGGTCGTCAGAAGATGCGCATTAAGCATAAAGGTCTACCATGGACAATAGGCCCCCGGTGGAGCACGATTTTTATTGTTCCTCTGTCAAGAATAATCTGCTTTAATACCATATAACAATGTATTACTGTAATGTTGTGTGCCTTGAATGACCACACTAAGCCTATATTTATAATTAGTAAACATGATCAATATTGATTACATATAACCAATCTAATAAAGAGTAATAAGGACTAAATCATTAATTACTATCTAATCATAATTAAGAGAAAAAAGAATAATATGTAATCTAACAGTATAAAAGGCGCTTGCAAACAACAATTTCCATGGTTGATTGTGTAGCAATAGATGGACAAATTGACACTTGAAGGCCTTGAACCTTGAGACTTGAGAAAGATGTACAAGTGAAGTGAGTGAGGCAATTACTTTATCCACCCTTAAAATTATTAAAGTCACCATCTTACCTTTCTCACCTTTCTCACCTTTCTCATTTTCTCATATCGATCTTCCTCTTCATCGTAGGTGGCACCATCACCGAATAAGGCTTGTCTTATGAGAGTATCAATGTTGGGCTTAGTAGGAACACAAAAGGAAGCATGAATGGTCTTAACACACACATGAGAACACATGACCTGGGGTTGTTCTCAGCAATTTCCTTGGCTTCATGGAGAATGGTGCTACTGGCATGGCAACTATAGATGAAGAGCATGAAACAATTGACTGTCAAATTAAGTATGAAGAAAAATGCTCGGGGCTAGGAAGGGAGCCAAAGGAAGTGGTGTGTATTACTAATTACTCAATTTGTAATACATATAAATGCATTATGGAAATTTATTGTGGATTACTCAATTATAGGTGCAGTGTTTTTGGCTGGTCGGGTGTAGTGGTCATGGAGGTATCGGGGAGAGGTGCCTAGGTTTGCTTGGGATAGGAAGGATAAGAAGGAAATATTAGAAATTATGGGGGTGCACTAAGTAAAAAATAGGGTGTCTTAAGTAATTGTGAGTGTGTAATTGCAGGCAATACTTTATTAATAAATGTTCACAAATAAAAAAGAAGTGTATCCTACCAGGAATAGTAGCCAACAATTCTTTAATGATAGTTTTCTCCCTCTTATATTCTTAACATATTATCCTTAAAAGTAGTTCTAAAAATTGGAAGACATTTGCTTCCTACACCAAGCATATTTCCAATACACCCAACACTAAACAGTGCAAATCCGAAAATACCCTTTCTTAATAAGGTGAAATACAGATGCCAAAACCGTTCCTCTTCTTCTCGCTGCACCATTTTTAATCTTCCTTCTCCGATGCACCATTCTGCTTTGTTCTTGCATTTTTCTCCAGCTCCCTTTGTGCAACAAGGCAAGAAGTGGGTCGTCTTCTTCGTTCTTCGTTCGTCGTTCACAATTACTATTTCGTCACCTCCGTCGCGAGTTCTCACTTCATTCATTTTTTATTTTTTGTATGATACAAATTTGCAAATCCGTATGGGTCATACGGATTAGACAATCTGTATGAAACTTACGGACTTCATACAAATTGACCAATCCGTAAGGATCATACATATTGCCCAATTTGTATGAGCCTTATGGATTGGTGAATCCGTATGTCCAATCTATATATGTTTTATTATAATAATTTAAATTATTTAATTATCATATATATTCGTATGTTTTATTTATTTTGTTAACCTTTAATTCATTATAATTAAATAGTTTGTATGTGTTTTTTATAAAAATTTGAATTGAATAAAATAAATGGATATGAATGTGTTTATTTATTTTAAAATTTAAGTTGTAATGATAAAATATTACGCATGTGTTTATTTTGTAAATATTTCTATTGATAATAATGAACTAATATGTATGTGTTTTATTTACTTTTTAAACTTATAATTCATTATAATATGTTTTTTTTAACTTGAATTTTATGAACATAATTTAAATTAAACAATTTTTTTATTTGAACTTTGTTGAAGTTTTGGGTTTTTTTCAACTGTTATAGAATTTTGAAAATTTGTAGATTATGGTTAGAACTAAAGGATTGTGTCAGACTTTAGACAGAGTTGTAAACAGATCCTTAGGTAGATATGTATGTTGTAATGAAGAAGAAGCCCTTGAACATTGAAGACCAACAACATCAATATGAAGACAACGGATAGGTGCTGCTGTTCCTGATGATGCTCCTGCTCACAACGTTCATGAAGAGCCTCACATTCTAGTTATGGAGGATGGAGGTACTGATTTACCGGGTTTTTCAAGCGGGGTGTAAGATACATCAATGTTGGCAGAGTATGCTGATCATATGGCTGCTAGAGTGTGAGTAGGAGAGGTAGTAATGTCTTTAATTAGATACATAGTTACATATATTTTGTCATTTAATGCTCATAATCATTTTAATTTTTTGCAGAAACATGTTGAGTTGAAGTTGTCTTCGCACGGAAGGAATGCGCATAAATTTGGAAGACGTGCACCTGAAATTGAAGGCTTAGTTGCTGCTACGGGCTTAAGCCCTTTGATTAGATGATCAATGGAGATAGTAGACTGGGGACTGCTGTCTGCTTTTGTGGAGAGATGACACTCAAAAACCAACAGTTTTCATCTAGCCGTAGGGGAAGTCACCATCACCCTGGATGATGTGGCATCGCTGTTGCATCTACCAATTATAAGAGCCTTCCAAACCTTTGTTCCAATAGATTTAGGAGAAGCAGTGCAGTTGTTGGTTGAGTTGCTTGAAGTCATTGCACAAGAAGCAGGAGTTGAGATCGAGTAATGCCACGGGGCATACATTCGACTTTCTTAACTGCGAGACATATATCATGTGAAGTGTGACGCAAGGCATTGGATTGTTGCACCCAGAGCATATTTGCTTCATCTTGTAGTATAATAAACATGGGTTCTAAAAAAAATATTATTTTAATTTGGCGCTGATAGCGTGGCACTGTAGCAAATCTGGCGCTGATAGCGTGGCACTATAGCTGAAGGCTATTTTTCATGGTTTTTAACGCGATTAGCGCCAGGAACGGCACCGTTAGCGCCATAGTTTGACCTGTGGCGCGGTTAGCGCCAGATGTGGCACCGGTAGCGCTAGAAATGCCCTGGAAAACACATTTTCTCTGGATTTTGGCGCGGATAGCGCCAGAAGTGCTCCAGAAAGTGTATTTCCTCTGGAAACTGGCGCGACCAGCGCCAGAACTTGTCTGGGGCCGTATAAAAGGCCAAATTGCATTTTTCAGAAGGAAAAACCTTCTTTTCTTCTTCCCCAGCGCCATTCTGCCATTATTGAAGCTCCCAAGCTTCATGAACCCTTGTTTCTTGACCAAAACACTTCCTTTAACCTCTAATCTTGAGGAAAACATGTTGTGAGCTTGAATACTTCATCAAAAACCCCTACAAAGCTTTGATTAGAGAAATCCCTTTCTCAAAGGAAATCTGTAGAACTCGAGTTTGGCGAGGAACGACGGCGATTCACGGACACCCAGGCTAGGAGAGGTGGTCCAGAGGCCTTCCTTGTCATCTTTGAGGTAAGAAACTCGAGTTTCACCGTTTAATTGTGAATTGGGGTTTTGGGTGAATAGTGACCCACTTGTGATAGAGCTAGAATTAGCCTTGGATCCTTTAGAAAAGTATGTTTAGAACGTTGTGGTGATGAAGGATTAGCTTTCAAATGTTAGTTTGGTGAACTTTGGTTTTGGGCTCTATGGTTATGCATGTGTGACTATTATGTTGAGTCACTTGATGATATAGAGACATGCAAGAGCCTTGGTACATGGTTTGGGGGTGTCTGAGAGACCATGATGAACCTTAAGTTAGAAGATAGAGAGATTGATATGGAAAGGAAGAGTGTTTCCTTTCATATATATAAACGGTTGAAAATCGTTACTGATTGTTGACTGCGTGCCTAATGTAGGGCGTGAGATTCAGACTACTTGTGGTGGTCACCACGAAGCCGGGAGAGCCGGTATTGAGCTGAGATCAGGTAAGCTCATTGTTCTTGGAGTTTGTTCTCCTTTCTTTTGTTTCACTGTACCCAAAGAGGGTAATGGTCTGACATGTTATTCATATGGATATTGTTTTGCTGTTATACCAAGACTTGGATATGATGATTGATATTGTCTATACACTAGATAGTGTTATTTTCTGTATTGGTGATAAAATGAATGAAAGGATAGAGATGATGATATGATAATAGGAGAATTCTCTGGCCAGTAGAATAGAATAGAGAGATTCCGTAGGAATGTACCTGTCAGAGAGCTCCTCAGGCAAAGGCAATAAGCCCTGAGGTAAGGTACCTGTCAGATGCCCTTCTACGGAGTAGGTATCCAATGCGGTTCTAAGGAAATGTACCTGCCAGATGAACTTCTTAGGCAAAGGCAATAAGTCCTATGATAAGGTACCTGTCAGACGACCCTCCTTAGCCATTGGATAGAGTTTAATGTGATTCTGAGGACTCGTACCTGTCAGATAAGCTTCTTAGGCAAAGGCAATAAGTCCTAAGATAAGGTACCTGTCAGATGATCCTCTTCAGGCGTTGGACAAAGTTAAAGAGGGCTTATCCATTGGATAGACATTCTCTCAGTACTGATGATGTGTGTATAAATATGGCTGTATTGTGATATATTTATTATAAGTTTTGTGGAAGCCGAGAAGGCTGATGATATGAGAATGATAAATTGATATTGTTATTCTAGATCTGTGTTTGTGAGTGAACCAAGGGGGAGGGAAACCTCCAAGAACCCTGAGTTTACTGAGATTATTATCTCACCCCTGTTGGGGCTCATGTTGCAAGAACTGAAGCAGAAGTTACTGAGAGATCTCAAGGCAAAAGGCATGAGCTGGGATAGGGAGGTGGAGAACCCTAGGCTTAGAAGACTGAGCTTGACAGCTCATGTTTTGTTATTTATGCTTGTATTTTGGCACCTGATAGATATTTGTACAGTTTTGAAAAGCATGTACTTTGTGTATTAAACAGGTTTCACCATATATGTATATAATATATAGTTGTTTTGATTAAGCTTACTTTATCGATGTATGTTAATATTTGCTGCGCTATTCTGATATAATAGCAATGTTAATATGCCGGGTGCACACGGGGTGTTACATGTAGGTTGCATGCCCTTTGCTAACAAGAGTGCCACACATGTCAGTGTTGCATGCTTGGACGCTTTTCGCGATCTGGAGCAATCTGAGGGGTTTTCTTGGGGAACGGCTGCACTCATTAACATTTATGATAATCTAAATTTTGCATGTCAGCACCATGACAAACATCTTGTCGGATATATCACTCTATTGCAGGTAATTGTCTTCACATTTATCATTCATACTTTCCAAATATTAATGTGTACTATTAACCCATGGTTTGTTGTTGTTGTTGTATTTCTAATTGTAGTGTTGGATCTACGATCATTTCCCAAGTATTGGAAATGTCATTGCAAATGAGCAGTACCAGAAGAGTGAACCATGTGTGTAACGCCTCCTCTTACTCTCTCGTGTTCGATTGAATAAAATTTCGTTTCCTCTTTGTATTAGAATTATCTTAGTTCTAAATTTCATGAAAAATTTCTTTCTTCTTGCTTCGATTTTACCATTCATTCGTAACATAAACGATTCTTCCTCACCACGGTTTATTTATAATAAGAATACAGTCCATAATACAGTCCCAAATATACGTCCAAATTAATATACAGACTGTCTAAAGTTTAATACAAATTACACATCCACAAAGTAAACACAGAACACAAGATACAATTCATCAAGTTTCCTCATCACACATTCTTCAATATCATCCACAGCTTATGTTTCACTGTTTCCCTGCTCGCCCAAATGAATTGGGGTCATCACAGGTATCAACCACAGTCACAAAAATAGGGTAAGTTTACGACAAACATAGTTTGAATAAAAACATATAAAAAAATATATACACAGATGGTTATAATAGTATTTATAAAATAATATGCACGCATGATTCACCCACAGATTAAATCACACCATCTGCACATCACATAGATATGCAACATACTCATCAAGTGATGCATGCTCATCTTCTTTATATGATGCATGATTTTCTCAACATCTCATCATCAAATGGCCATAGTCAAGATAGCTTAACACCTCGCGAATTGGATCGATCAGTCAGGATAGGTATGTGTTGCAATAGGACTCACACCCACACTACATGTGATCATCAAGGGTAGGTGATCTCCCCACAGCCACTATCCCCCAGTTCATTCACCTTTGAACGTTATCTCAACTCTAGCTATCTGACAAACAACTTCATGGACTAGCCCCCGCCAGGCATATGCATATGAAAATGCATGAATGATTTACTTTTATCACATATTTTCTTATTAATCATTACTCTTCTTCTTATATCTCATACACCTCAAAGCTCAATATCTTTGAAAATTCATGGCATATGCAACACGTAAAGCTTCTTTCAATCATCACATAAAGCTTTACACAACATCTAAGCATACAGCCATAGTTCAACTCCATAAATTCTTCAAAGATTAGTCATAGAATTCAACTACTTATTTAATCATACAACTCTTAAATTATCTTTATTACAAAACTTCAACAAAACTCTTGGAATCCATAAATAATCACAACACACTGAACAACACAAGGATTCCAACACTTTACCCATCTTTGTTTCTTTGAACTTTCATCAATCATATGGTAGGCAACTTTGTTCATAATAGAAAATAAGTAAAATGATATTTAAACTTAGCATAAGTAATTCTCAAGAATTGGTAAAACACTTTTTAATACATAAGCTTTAGTGAAATACTTCTTATATTACTATTTTTCAAAATAACCATTTTCTTAAATGTAATTATAATATCTAAAGTTTCAACCATTTAAAATATTCGCCGATTAAGCTATACTTAAACATAAATCTTTATGAAATTCAATATGATAATCATGCTTCAACATACTTCTAGCACCAAATCAAATTTACATGCTCATGGATTCATAGAATATTTTCAACCAAACATATAACTTTTAGTAAAATATTTCATTAGATAACTTTGATTCTAACAATTATTTTCTTAAAAATAGCCATACTACCTCTAATTTCCGGTCACT
>PYAF01005385.1:120936-160538 GCA_007407185.1 Glycine tomentella | reverse complement strand
GGAAGTTTTCTTTAAAAAAAATCTTCTTAATTCATTATTACCTTACTTTACAATTGGACCAATGGCATGTTTCCTAGCTTTCTCATCAACCAAGTGTCCCTTATCTTGATAATTTTACATCATTCTCATTTCTTTTCAAGTTGCACGTTGGATTCTAGGCTTGGGGTGCAAGTCTCATTTGCTTTCTTGCCTTTTATTAGTTAGATAGCTTAATCTCAATTCTTATTGGTCCATATTGCCTTGAATTATTAAAATTACTAAACTAACTTATTAGGAAGGTCTATTTCTCCTATAATTGAGAGAAAATTCTATAGATTGTATCTCTCCTTTTTCCTCGGCTTTTCGGATGCTTGACTTAACCTAGATCGAGTTCTTTTTCAAAATATCTTTCAGAATTCCTAACAATTTACAGTTTATGGTTCTCTGCCACCAATACTCAGATTTGTTATCTAAAAGTATTTTATCCAATACTCAGATTCCCACAAATTTCTAAAGTCATCTGGTCATTTTTGACCTAAAGGGCATTTTGGTAATTTCACCATTCACTCTCGGGTATAATCGTCATTTCCAAAAATGTTCAGGGTATCTCTGCAATTATCACCCGAAGGGTATTCTGGTTATTTTCAAAACATTCAAAGGTATTTATAAAATTTCTTTCTTAAAATATCTTGCTAAAACACCTAGGGGTAATTTGGTCATTTTCGAAATGTTCAAGGGTATTTTCGTCATTTTTCCTAAATCCTTTTGTACTATCTCTAATTAACATCTTACCCAAGTATTTTGAACATACACCATCAATTGACTGTAGTTTCTTAAAATTTTGGGGTGTTACAATGTGCCTATCGCTGGAAGAGTGAGAAGGCATTACCAGTGATGACTTATCGTAGGGTTGACGCTGGACGAGGTTTGTTGGACACCTTATGGTAATCATCGTGGCTTTAGAGAATTTGAGATTATCTCTCTATTTTTTGGCCACATTAGATGGGGACCGTACATTGTTAGACATCCAGAGAGGGTGCTAAGACAATTTGGATTTGTTCAGCAAAGTCCACAAGTCGAAGGCTCTCCATCCCCATCCACAAAAGAGCTTGATGATAGATGGATCCACTTTTCACAATACCTTGCAGCGATCAGAGGCTTGGTTACTTTTCCCAATCAGTGTGTTGGGTATATGGAGTGGTTTTATTAAATATCTCACCCATTGATGACTTCGCCATACCTTGGAGAGCATCTTAGACATCCTCTCATGGTGCATCATCCTTTACCAGATCCCCCACATGTGTATAATGACGATACAACACCTGTGCCACCTCCATCTTCAGCAACATCTGTTGATACTCATATGCCTCAACATGTTGTGGTATTGACACTCTTATAATTATGTTTTACAATTTTTACATTTTGGCTTGACATTCTTGTCAATGTGAAAGCAACACAACAAATTATTGACTTAGGGAACACAATTTTCATTGCATTCATCAATGTTGAATCTGTATTAGTAACAATGATCTCAAGGAAAATTCACTTTTAAAAAAAATACCTCTAAAGCATTCAAGAGCCCACACAACATTATTTATACATTCAACCTCCAAATAGGCAAATGCAACTGAAAATGTCATCCCAGTAGGTGTGGCACCAACAATGTCAAGTAAAGGGAGTCTGTACATGTTTGTTTTGTATGTATTGTCTACGAGGAATATCATATGACATGCATTGCTTAATTTTATTGCATCTGAATGTGTCCAAAATATGTCACGTACAACATTTTCATCCTTCAACCATGCCAATGGATATATATATATATATTGCATTCAAGAAGCTTCATTAGGCGTTGCATTTCAGTATTACTGCCTCTTATAGGAGAACGATATGCATATCTTGCATTGTACACTTGTTTCATTGTTGTATAATTATTGACATTGTGGTCCTTCAAAGTTAGAAGAATATTCTTTGGTTTCACCATCGACCATGTCATATCAACAACAATAATCTTCTCATCCTCAGTTAGTCAACCAACATATGGATGTCCAGTCAATGACTTAGCCAAAGCATGATTATGAGTCTCACATATTAACTTGACTATCCATCCTTCACCTCCTGGGACTGGTTTGACTCGCAACTTAAAAGGACAACCACATTTTCTAGTACTAGTCATCGTTCGTACTAAATCTTTATTGAATGCTCTATACTTTTCACTTCTTTCACAACCAATTAAAACAAACAAGGTCATTTCTCTCTTTCCAGTTGATGTGCCAGACCTCATTATAGCTACAAAACCAATATCAAATGCAACATACGAGCCCATTTCAATACATTCTCACGGGAATGAAACACCTAAAAAAAATAGATAATACATGTTTAATCTTCTTAAATCATTCATTTAACAACTTTAACCAAATACAAAAGGATATAAATACCTCAGAAATATTGAAAGCATCAAAACAATCAACTGAACAATTAATATTTTCAAATGTAGCAGATTCCTCTCCATTGTCTTCATTCATATTAATTTCTTCTGACATAATATTGTCATAAATCCACTCATCGTTGTCCATCTTAACAAACCATAAAAAAATATTCATTTAAAAAATAATAAAGTATCCTAAAAAAACTACCAATTTCAAAATAAATAAATAAAAGAACCAAGTTCAATCGAAAAAATTCATTGGAAGACTAAGTATCCAATTTAACCTATAGTAACATATGGTAACACTAATGACAAATTGTATCCACATTAATAATTGTATGAATTTTAATATTTAATTTGCCATTTCATTTAAAAATTAATTTAAAGCTGAAATATTTTTTCCTATAAGTTCTTTTATTCTTACAAATTAATAATAATGTGACATCATAACATCAAATATTTTATTTATTATATCATTATTTATGTAAAATATTCACTATGTTTAAATAAAATAAAAGTTATAAAGAAAACATTAATTTTTTTTAGAAAAAATATGTATGTTCATACGGCTTGGCTAATCCGTATGAAGCATACGAATTGTCAATCCATATGATCCATTTGGATTGTCAATCCGTATGATCCATTCGGATTGTCAATCCGTATGATCCATTCGGATTGACTAATTTGTATGAATCATAGTGATGGGTGTTAAAAAATTTAAAGCTTATAGATTACCTCCGATGAAGCCAAACACCTGGTGAACAAAACACCACCACTCAAAACGAGCTTCGCCAACAACAAAATACCAGTGCCAGACAAAAAAAAAAAACAACAGGCAAAAAGGAAGAGACAAAGATGAAGAAGAACAAGCAATGAAAAAAATTGCAACAACAACAACAACAAATAAGGACGAAGGGTAGTTTTGGGAATAAATTAAAAGTGATGAGTGTATTGGAAATACACCTGGTGTAAGAAGCAAATGTCAAATTGGAATTACTTTAGGACACAAATAACTTATCAAGGCCCAAAACTCTAGATACTCAACAAAGGGTAAATTATGCCTAATCATTAGATTAGACAACAATTCGAGTGCTACCATTTGATCTATGTTTTTGGCCTTCAAACTTTTCTTGCATGTCTAAAATCATTTGACCCATGTCTTTAGATTTGCTTTTCTCACATATGCTAATATGACGATTTAAATGAGAAGTCTCATATTTTTCTCACCAATTACATATTTTTGCCACAAGCATTAAACTTTGCCCTTACTTTTCCATCTTTACCCACACCTATCCTAAATAAAATCTCCAATATTTAGCTATTGTGAGCTTAGCCTTTTTTGTGCTTATTATCAGGTTCAATAGATTCATTTTCAATATCATCTTCCTCAATTTCATCATCATCACAAAGGGGTTTACTAATTGCCTCATCCATTTCAATTTCCAAATCCAAATCATGTTTAATTGAACAGGTAAAGCAGAACATATTATTTATTTGCTATATACAGTTCACACTTTCTTTCTTTCAAATTAATCTTCTCTTTCAAATTGCAATTTCAGATACACAAATACTAAGTTACTAATAGAATCAAATGCACAAATACAAGTATTTTCTGAATTTTAGATTAAGAAAACAAAATCATTCAAGATCATAACCATTAAAACAACAAATGCACAAATATTAATAGATTAAGAAACAATCAACTCCCAATTTTTGAATTTCAGAAAGATTAAAGATTCAAACTCGAGGAGTGCATACGGATTGAGGAGATGTCGAGAAACTGTCAAAGTAAGAAAGACTAAGGAGTGTGTGAGGTCGTGATTGAACTCAGAGCCAAAGAAGGGAGTGAGTCTAATAGTCCACCACGAGTCCAAGAAGCACGGTGACTCTGTGAGAGGAGAAGGACTTTGTGAGAGAGAGAGAAGCATTTCCACTGTGAAGTCGTGACTCGTGTGGAGTGTGTGTGTGAGGTCGTCGATTGCCGTAAGGCCCAACCGACAAGACTTTGAGAGCAAGAGAGGGGCACAGAGGCTTGGAGAGGAGATGTCGAGCGACGCAAAGAAAATGAGAGAGACTAAAAGAGTGACGAGAAAGGAGAAGAAAACCTAAAGATACTACTTTTTTTTAATTTTTTAGTATAAAATATTATAAGTTTATAACTAATTAACTATTATAACTAATAATTCTAAAAAAAAATCATTACATTAGGCAAGGCGAGCCATAGTGGGCTAGCGAGTTGAGTTGTCTACCCCCCGCATTGCCAAATTAATAGCGGATCGACTCACTTGACTTGATCCATTTTGTCATCCCTAATAATAGGGACAAACTCGATGAAAAGAACGTGAAACAAATTGATCTCAAATAAGACGAATTAATCTAACTTGTTTCTAGTGGGTTGACCCATAAATGATGTTAACCAAATAGACTTAAATATTATTAGTCTATATAATTTTTTTAATATTATTCTTTTACCATTAACCGTCTGTTAGGGAGCGGAGAAATTGAAGAGAAGGGAAGTTTATTATTAGTCTTTACATTCCCGATAAACTTCTGCAGTTTGGGAGCGAAGAAATGGCTAGGATATTTTCAAAATATTCAATGGATCCGAGTGTATAGTATTTCAGCGCTCAGATGGTGGGAAAGTAATGGAAATTTACACTATTTATACAATTTTACTATCTTACCCTTCAGCTAAGTGGGACTCGTGACCACAAAAAAATAATTTCCTATGCTTCTTCGAGATGCAACGGCAACGAAACTCTTCTCATCTATATTGAACGTCTTAGGGCCTGTTTGGATGTTAGCTTCTCTAGAAGCACTTCTAGAAGAGAAAAATAAAGAGAAAAAAATGAGATGAGCTTTTCTATAAGTAAAAATAAGCTCTCCATTAGCTAATTTGTAGATGTCATCTCATCTTTTAGAGAAGCTACATTGGTGAGCTTCTACAAATTAGCTAATGGAGAGCTTATTTTTACTTATGGAGAAGCTCATCTCATATTTTTGCTCTTATTTTCTTCTTCTAGAAGTGCTTCTAGAGAAGTTTATCCAAACAGACCCTTATTCTTTTTGCTTCCTGGCTACTTCGATCTGCTTTGATCCATGTTTTTATATTTTATTTTTCCCTTCTCACCTATTCTTCTTCTTATTCACGTTTTCTTGTGTTCTCCATGTATCTTCCGGGTTTCTACTCTTTATGTAATGGACAAAGCAACTGAAATTGTTGCTTCTTAGCTTCAAACTCTCAAGTCTCAACCAACGCATTGACCAAATCTAACAGCATATCTCAACCTCCACTTTCACAACAGTGCAAAGAAAGAAGAAAAACGAAACTCTACTTTTTAGGTAACCCTCTTATTTTTCTATTACATTCTTAATCTCTCTCCTAAGATCGTTCCTTTTCTTGGTAATATGAGATGGGTTGGATTTTCTTTTGGCTGAGGAGATTTTTGTAATTGATTTTGCACTTGAATATTCAAATGGAGATGTGGAACTGTTCTTTTTTTGGATGTGTGTTGTATGATCTTGCATTTGATTTGTGTACCATTTTGGAATGCATTATATTTTCGTTGTTTAACTTAAATGGGTTGATTGAATATTGCATGTCAATGGTTTTAGTAGCATTTCAATTGCTGAATTTTCTTGCTCAGTTTGAGGATGATTTGTTTCTGTTTTTAGCTATGGTACCTAGCTGACCAATAATAATATTAAGAAAAGCAAGAAAGGAAAAATGAAAGCATTTATCCAATTATGCAACAAATTAAGAGGTACGGGTATTGTTTGAGATACCATAAGGTCCACAATGGAGGAGCAAGTCACAAGATTTTTACATATTGTAGGTCAAAATTGGAAAAATCGAAGATGTGCACTTTCATAGATCTAATGAGACTCATTTTCACAATGTATTAGACAATTTTTAGTGGTAAATCTTAAATTGTGATCTTATATCACTTTTTGATGGATCTCATAGTATCACCTATGATTGAAGATCTCTCAAAATTCTTCCTATTTTTTTTATAGTGATAGATCTCATTTTGATATCTTAGATAATTTTTAGTAGGTCCCACATGGACTCCACTTTTAAATATTTAAATATTTATTAAATTAATTATAATAAATTAAGTAATTAAATTTAATAAATAAAACATGAAAAAGAATATATAAATATTAAGAAATAGAAAAATGAGCATAAATTTAATTTTTATTATGACTAAATGTTAAAGAAAAGAAAAATACATGCAATCTAATAAAAAAATGCAAAACATTAATTACAAAGAAAAAATTAAATTTCATTATTGTTGTGAATGTAATGTTCTCAAATTAAATTTTATTATTGTTGTGTACTAGTTAACAATCACTTTGTATACAGTAATTGTCACTTTTGTTTTTCACTCTTCTTTTTTCTTCTTCTTTTTTTTTCCTTTCCCTCTCCTTCACATTACTTTTTTTTATTTTTTTCTCCACCTTCTCTCCTCTCTTCACGTAACTTCTTCTTCTTTCTCTTTCTTTTTTTTTTTCACCCTCTCTCCTCTCTTCACGTGTCTTCTTCTTTCTTCCTCTTCTTCCTCCGTGACCCTCCACCTTCTTCCTTCGCCCGGGCCCTCCACTTTCAAGCCCTTCCCCTCCATCAGGGCCAACACCTCCCCCTTCCACTCCACACGCGCAACCCCCTTTCTCCTTATATTTTTTTTCCACTGGTTGGTTTGTTTTTTTTTATTCTTTATCTCTTTTTATTATATTCTTACTTCATTCCAAAAGTTTTGTTGCCTCTTGTGTTTTATTGTTATTGTTGTTGATGAATAATTTTTTTTTCAATCTATGCATATCTTAAGAGTTCTTGTGGAAGAACAGGATCTCTAACCTGAAGATCTTGATAAGTGTTTTATTGCTGAATCTGAGGAATATAAGATCCTCAACTTAAGATTTATTCCTAAGATTCAACATTAAAGATGCTCTTACATGCTATTATTGCATTAGAAAGGAAACTTTTAGTCCAACCATCAGGGAGAGATGTCCCTTCAGACATATTTAATAGTAACAAATTTTATCTTTTTCTCAAGGTACTATACTGGGATGGGTTCAACATATTTAGAAGTATAAAACGAATTTTAAAAAAAGATCTTTTTTAGTCTAATAACTTTTTTAAATAAAAATTAATATTTTTATTAAATATTTAATTTTTTATTAAAATTATTTATTAATTTATTATACACGATTTCCTTTTACATTTTTTCCAATCGATATTAAAGCTAATCCATTCAATCTTTCTTGAAACATTGTTGATCTTAAATAAGTTTTAATTAATTTTAGTTTTGAAAAACTTTTTTTCGCCGGAGCAATACTTATTGAAATTATTAATATTATTCTATAAGCAATAAAAACATTCAGAAAATAATCAATTCTTTTTATATAATTATGTAAATCAGTGTATTATTTTTTACTTGCATAATTTCTATTACAATTTTTAATTTCGTAAATAAATCTAATCCATCAATATCGAGTGATTATTATGTTTTAATGAACACTCAAGGTTAAGACAACATTCTTTTAAATTATTACTATCCACATACTTCAATTTCTTAATGCTAAATAGAAAATCAAAAATATCTTTATAAATTTTAAATTGTTCAAATTTATTTCTTAATGCAGTAATTGTTTGATCTATTATATACAAGAACTAATCAATTTTAAATGATTCTTTGAGCGATTTTACAACTTCATTATCAATATTCTCATCAAATTATTTTTCTACTAATAACACGTTTTTTAACGAAACTTAGATTCTATATCCATTTTAGTAACAATTTCTTTGACATAAATTACAACATTTTCAAATCCATTTTCTCTATATTTGTCAAAAAAAATAAAATAAGACCTTTCAGTTAGTTGTTCTATAGCAACATCCATATTCATATTTTGATTGCAACTTTTTACTATTGGAATTTACATTAAATAATATGACATACTAAATAGTCATACTTAACAAAAACTCAAAATTTTCAAGCTCATAAGTTGCTAAACAATCAACTTCACTTTTTATTTTAAGATCATCATTAATTTCACATAATTTTAATAAAGCATCTCTTATTTGTAGAGTTTGAAATCTTAAAACTTTTATACTTGACAATAGTTTGAGAGTTAGGCTAGGAATATGATATTGTAAAATTTTTCATCTTTTTGTTGAAGAAGAAAATAAAGTATATATGCGTTGTAGTACTCCAAAAAAAGATGTAGCTTTAGGACAAAAGTTAGTCATATCACTAAGTACCAAATTTAGACTATGACAATCACATGAAGTATAAAATGATCGAGGATTAATGTCTAAGATTCTTTTTTGCACACCTTGATGTTTTCCTTTTATATTTGATACATTATCATAACCTTGTCCTCTTAAGGTACTAATATCAAGTCCAATATTATTTATTTCATTCATAATAGCATCAAAAAGGCATTTTCCAGCTGTATCATCTACTTTTAAAAATTCTAAAAAATAGTCAAAAACTTGTATTTGAGTTGAAGAAACATCTATACATCGCAATACAAAAGTCATTTGTTCTAGATGACTTACATCAGGAGTAAAATCAAGTATGATTGAAAAATATTTGGCATTCTTAATATTTGTTATAATATTTGTTTTAATTTCACTTGCTAACAAATTTATTAATTCATCTTGTATCCTATGTCTTAGGTAATGGTTATGAATTTTATTATCTTTAATTCGACAAATATGTTTTTGCATTATAGGATAAAATTCTGCAATCATTTCAATTATACTTAAAAAGTTTCCATTACTTTCTTCGTAAATTCTCTCATATGCTCTACAAAATGCTAAGTTATTTTTACAAGAGTTTTAACAACCACAATAATTCTAAATAAAACATTTCTCCAATGTTCATTATCTCTATTTATTTGTTCTTGAACATGTTTGTCAATTGTTTTATTTTTTAGTAACCTTGTTTCTAAGTCAATCCATAAACTCATATTAGCAATGTGCTCATTACTAGGGGTGGCAATTCATGTGCATGGGTCGGGTTCAGGTCGGCCTGGGTCTGACACGAACACGAATAGGCTCAACCTGAACACGATATGATTAACAATTCATGTTATAAAATTCAATCCAAACACGACCCGTTGATTACACGGGTTGACACGATACAACCTAAATTTGAGTACAACTTATTTTTTACACGAGCCGACCCGACCGGTAGGAGTAAAAACAAAATGATATTAATTCAAATCATATTTAATCTGTTTAATATAATTCAAATAAAAATAAGTTACATTTAACTTCATCAATCAAATATAAAAACACAATTAAATGCAACATACAACAAATGTCTCATTCTTAGAGTAACTTCTTCCACCAAAATAAACATTAAGATCACAAATTTACAATTATGTTATTGATTGAAATATAAAATCCATATAAAAATAAATGAAAATAATAGTTACGGGTCAGCGGGTTAACGGGTTAACATGTAACCCGACACGATTTTTTTCATGTTAAATTTTTTCAACCCGAACATGACCCATTTATTAAATAGGTTGACCCGAACATGAAAAAATCGTGTCGAGTCCGGGTCGGGTTGACGGGTCTGTCACAAATTGCCACCCCTACTCATTACTTATCTCATGATTCCTTAACTTATGACTAATATTTCTTCAATCCCTACTACCTTCATTAGCTAATTTAGTTGTACTAGGAACAAAACTAAACAATGTGCAACAGAAATAAAAGACTTTATCTAAATCTTGAGAATAAATTAATCATCTTCTTTCACGTTGTTCACCATGAGATAACTTTGGAATGTAAAATGATGAAGAAAAATGCCTTGAGACTTCATCCTTAGGAAAATCTATATTAGTAATTTTAATAGAACATTTTTCTACTAAATTTCTCAAACTTGTACTATTATTTGTCCATTGACTTGGATAATATATATTTATAATAGTTGTTTCTTTTAATTTGTTAATTTCTTCTTCTTTTTCATTGAGTTTGGGAATCAATATAATATTGTTCATTAACTAATAATATTTTTTTGCTATCTTCATTTTCATCAATTACTACATTGATAACTTGTTCATTAACTAATACTTCTTCTCTATTTTCATTTCCATCAATTTCTACATTGCTAACTTATTCATTCAACGAGCAATTACCTATATTTTTAGATTTATTTTTATTTGTTTTGATAAATCTATCTAGAGTCCCTTTTGTGATTCAACTAAATCATCAATTCTTTTTTTTTTTTTTTAAGTTTTGAATAACCGGATTCAAATTTTTGAATTGACATTTTGAAATAAAACAACTAATGTATAAAAAATAAATAAAAATTATAAATCAAGATTATGAAAAAATGTTATAACAATAAAACCTGATTGTCAACTTGCAAATGAATTGTTTTATATACTTCTTTAAGTTGAGATACTTCACCGCAATGATCTCTGAATTCCGAAACTAATAAATGTAAAAAAAATATTTTAGAATTTCAAGAAAATATACAAAAATAATACTAGAACTGAATTATAAAAAAATTATAAAAATTACAATCGTATTTCAAAAAGCAAAAAAGAACATAAATGATTCAAATGATTTAGCCATATGGATAAAAGAATTATTAAAATAACATGTGTAATACCTTACACGTGAATAAGAACATGAGCAGTAAAGTCAAGTCACAAATCAAAATTAAAACCAAAACAAGAGATATTGAGGAAACAAATCAATAAGCATAATTAATCAAATGAGAATAAATGAAGGAATAATCAAAAAGGCACAAAGAGTATAAATGAGAATGAGAGTGATATTTCAGCTAATTTGGGAGAGAATAGAGAGTCACTTTTGGATTACTTTCAATAATTAGAGAAAATAAGAAAATAGATTTCAGATTAATTTTAATGAAAACTGATATATTCAGAATTAGAGACATTTGATATAGCCAATCAAGAGACAGACTAATTAATGAGAATCAGTGAGTAATTAATTTTAAGTGGAAACTAAACAATGAAATTATGAATCTTACCGAAAATTAAAACTATATTTCTTATGTATTGTTTTTTATGAGTATTATAAGAAAATATGAGTCTTATAATTATTAATATTTTTTGGGGGCCTAATTTTTTTGGAGACCTAAAGCAAGAGCTTTAGTTGCTTTACCATTGTGTTGACATGTATTTATTATGTTTTTGGATAAATTTAGTATGTTGTTTGTATCATATAATGACTTCATAAACATTTCCTTATATAGGATTGCTTTGGGACCATAGATGGCACATGTATGAGTTAATGTGTAAGGGTAGAAGCCCTTCAGTTTCATGGTAGAAATGATTACCCAACACAAATGTATTTGCTGCTTGTGATTTCGACATGAAATTCACATGTTCTAGCTGGATGGGAAGATATACCATTTGACTCTGGATATTAAAAACATTTTAACTAGGGAAGATCCACTATTAATACCTGAATGTTAGTCAAATTCCATCAATGGTAGTTATAAATGATTTGTACATACGTAGTATGTTACAATCATTAGTTTATAACATTTTGTTTGTAGGGAAATTTTATCTTGGGGATGTAGGTTTCATGCTCAAACGTACCATTCTGACATCGTATCGTGGTGTTCGTTATCACTTGAAGGAGTATTCACCTTGGGGGCCATAAAATCCTCAAGAATTGTTCATTCTTCGACATTTTTACCTTCAGAACATGATTGAGAGAACATTTAAAGTTTTAAAGAACAGATTTCCCATTATAGCAAGTGGAACGAAACCCTACTATTCACAGGGTCGTTCCTGAAAATTCTTTGGCAATACTCATACTAGCTTCAAACCCTTCATTTCTATAATTTTCGAAATATAATATGATACCTTCCACTTCTTTCATAGTAGTATCAATGCACATTGTCTTGGATTGTAGTTTTTTACTCACCTTGTTATTTGAAAACAAGATATCATACCAAATAACCATTCCAAGTAAGAATTCAAAATTTTGAAGTGCATTAGCCAAACTTTCTGCTTCACTTTTTGCTTTAGCATCATTACCTGAAGATTCATATAATTTTGACAAAGCTAATCTTATTTTAGAAGCATGAAATCTAATAGCTTTGACACTTTTAATTCGACTTTCCCATCCAGTATCCGATAGAGATTTCACAATTTTGGAAACATTTTCACGCAAAGTTTTCCACCTTTTGGTAGAACTTGCGAACAATGTATATATACGTTGCACAATCCCAAAAAATGAAATAGCTTTTGTACAAGAATGTGCCATATCAGAAAGAGTGAGATTAAGACTATGACAAGCACATGGCATATACAAAGCTCTGAGATTTAATTCAAGTAATCTCCTTTGAACACCTTCGTGTTTTCCTTTCATATTAGAACCATTATCATATTCTTGGCCTCTCACATCATCAACATTAAGCTCAAGAGATTTTAATGCATTTAATAATTCATTATAAAGCCCCATTCCAGATGTATCATCCACTTTCAAGAATTCTAAAAAGTACTCTTCTACTTTTATTTTGTCACTCGACATATTAACACAACGTACTATTAAAATCATTTGTTCTTGATGACTCACATCAGGAGTACAATCAAGAATAACAGAGAAATATTTTGCCTCTTGAATGATTCTCAAAATAGAACTTCTAACACTATGGGCCAATATTGAAATTAGTTCATTTTGAATTTTATGACCAAGATAATGATAATGCATTTCTTCATTTTGAATACGTCTAATATGGTCTTGCATTGGCAAATCAAATTCAGCAATCATTTCAATTAAGCTCAAAAAATTACCATTATTCTCCTCATAAAATTTCTCATTTGATCCTCGAAAAGCTAAATTATTCTTACCAAGACATTTAACTGCAGCAATTATTCTCAAGAAAACATGTCTCAATCGTTCTTTCTCTTTTGAGATTCCTTGCTGCAAGTCTTTATCAAGAGTTTGATTAGTCTTTAATCTCACTCTTAATTCAGTCCAAACATTCATGTTAGTCATATGGTCAAAACTATTCTCACGTTCTTTGAGTTTTTCACTCAAGTGTTTCCAATCATTCACTCCATCAGTGGCTAAAGAGCTCTTTCTATTTAGCTTTGTGAATAACTTACAACAAAAACAAAAAACTTTATCTACATGTTTAGAGTAAACTAACCATTTTCTATCGCTACTCTCTCCATTAATCAACTTTCTAGCAAAATAAGCATACGAGAAATGCCTAGAATTACCATCTAAGGGAAATTTAAGATTCAATTCCCTTAAAGGCCCCTTTTCAACTAAGATGTCTCTAGACTTGTTATCAAGGATACCCCAATTTCTAGGATCGTAAATGTCTAAAGGAGGAACAAAATGCGGATCATCCCCAACATCTTCAACATTTGACTCATTTTGTACATCATTAGGATTATTCACAGTAGCAAATTCCTCATTGATATGATTTGGGGAATTATCATGGTCATTTGTATCAGAAGCAACCACATTCGCATGATTATAGTCATAATTGGGATCATCCAAATTAATAGTATTATCATTCAAGTTTTCATTGGATTGGCCCACATTGTCTACTTCCACTCCTTTAGAAGTCTCCCCTATTCTTTTCTTAAAAAATCTATCAAGAGATCCCCTTTGTGATTCTACTAACGCCTCTCTTTCTTTTCTTTTCTTTCTTTTCTTACTTCCAGACAAATATTTAGGCAACATTATTAGGCAATATAACTAATAGCTAATATAACTAATATAGATAGGATTATAGGAACAATAGTACCTGGAGAATTGAACAAAGACAATCAGCTTAATCCTTTGCGTTCTGAATTTGCAATGATCAGCCAAGGTTCCTGCCAATAAAATTGACTAATTAAACCCAATAGGAAGTTTTAGTAAAAGTTTCTTGATTTTCATGTAAAAATTACACTAAATAATATCAACTAAACAAATTTTGCATACTTATTTCTCTCAGAATAGCAAGAAATTTACATACATTCAACAAATGATCTTCACATACATTCCTAATAATAATCTACTCAGCACTCACGAGTCCAATTCAAAAATCAAAATCACAAACTAAAACAGTAAAACTTAATAGTAACAAATAGAAAGTAATGAAAAAAAAAAGATTAGATTACTACCTTAAATTTGATTAAATGTCGATAACAAAGGCAAAATCGAAAGATACCACTGCTCCCAATTTTTAGAAATCAAAGATCCCTATATAAGAAGTTCACAAAAAAAGAAAAAAAACTTCATTCGAAAATTAATCGAAAATACAAGAAACAAATAATTACGAATTACAAATTTAAGAAACTAAAAACATTAAACACTTACCTCAATTAATCGAAAATCCCAACTCCAAACCAATCAGCAACCGAAAACTGTACTTGAAAGTCGAATTTGTACTCCAATTTGTATTCGAATTTGTACATGAAACCAATCGAAACCAATCGAATATATACTCAAAATTTTTTGTTGCCGTTGTATAATAAAATTGAATAATGTTACCGTTTGCCATATTTACTCAACAATCAACAGAGATAGAGGAAGAGCAGGAGCTGAAGAGGCAGAGACAGAGGAAGAGCTGAAGAGGCAGAGCCGTGGAGATGGAATTATGGAAAGAAGGAAGAGGAATTGAGAAAATTGCTTGGAAAAGAAAAAAAAATTGCTCGGGACGTGTGCAGTCAATGCTTCAGCTTTGCAACACAGCGCAATTATAGTTGGAGACACGTGAAGTACAACTGTACAGGGCCTTAAACACCTCAGTACATATTAACAACAAAAAATTGGGCCTTGGGCAGGTGCCATCTTATTCCATATAATTAGCTTCTCCAATAAACTCTCACGGTCCTTCACGTAACATGCTTTACTTAAACTCTATATGTTTCTCCTCCTTTATATTCCACCATCTTATCCTTGGGTTTTGAGCCTTCTTCCTCAAATTAAGAGCTTTGTTGAACCTAACCTCTAGAACTACCAACTTATGTTGTGTCGCCACACATTCTCCAGGGTAGACCTTGCTGTCAATACAAGAATTTCTATCTTAGCGTCTAGCCATAAAGAAATCAATTTGACTACAATTTTGGCCAATATGATATCTGATAAGATGAGACTCCTTTTTTTGAAAAAGTGTTCGCTAACATCAAATCATAGGCTAGCGCAATGTTCAAAACATCTTCTCCAACCTCATTTCTCGTCCCATAGCCAAAACCACCATGAATTCTATCAAAACCTCCACTGTTTTTACCAACATGCCCATTTAGATCTCCTATTAGGAAAATTTTCTCCTCTCGTGGGATTCCTCTCAGGACCTTCTTGAAGTCTTCCCAAAATTGGTTCTTTTCATTTGCTAATAGTCCAACTTGAGGTGCATACACACTAAGGACATTTAAAATTAGATCCCCCACTACAAGCTTAATCATCATAATTCTGTTGCTTTTCCTTTTGACATCAACGACTTTATCTCTGCAACTTCTATCGATCATAATTTCAACCCCATTGCGACTCTTGGTTGTACCTATATACCACAACTTGAAACTAGTGCCCTCCACTTCTTTGGCCTTTTCTCCAACCCACTCAGTTTCTTACAAGCAAACAATATTCACTTTCCTTCTGGCAAAAACATATGCTAACTCCCTCAATTTTTCCGTTAATGTTCCTATGTTCCAGCTTCCCAATTTCATCCTAAACCCCTGGGCGGTATTTGCCAGCCACGCTCGCTCATCTGCGTGTTGAGACCCTTGCCTTCTTGTCACCAAATTCGGGTGAAGACCTAGTGGCTTGCCTTTCGGCATGGACCCTAGCTCACTTATCACTACATCCCGGGATCGATGTAGCTCATTGCCTTGTGGCAATGACCCTAGCTCATTTTTCGATACATCTGGGACCCGATGTAACGTGTCGCTATGAAGGGAATGCCCCAACAAAATATTATAAGGATTCATCACATAAAAAATAACTGATTTTTTTACGACTGGTTCTCAACCCCTGACGTCAACTCTCCTTCTTTATTCTGGCTTGGAACAAACCATACATGCAACCACACATAAATAATATTTTATCTAAATGTGTGATTTTATAATCAACATTTTTTATCAAAATATTTTTTTTTATATATATATATCAACCATAGACTCACTCATTAAATTTAAATTTTGTACTAATTTCAATCAATTCTTTTAGGTAAAGGAGTGATGAATCTAAAATAGATATAAAATATTTTTCTTTAACGTTTTGAAATAAAATTAGAATTTTACTTAAATAATTTACAATGATTATTACATTCTTAACTTAAGATTATGTAGTCTTATTAATAAAATTAATTATAAATAATAAATCATATCTTAAAAAAATTTATCACTTAATAATTAAAATTGATAAAAAAATATTAAAAATGTAAAATAAAAATCAAACGCTTGGAGCCTAAGCCGAAGGCCTCATTGGTCCTTATGGTCTCCACGGCCCTGTCTGTTGGTGCCAGCCTCGAGAATTATTTTTTCCCGGTAAAACAAAAAAGAATGATGCTAGATATTGAATGCCAAAAGAATTTACCCCAAAACCTATAAAGATACATATACATTTATATGCTTATCGGGTAAGGCACACTCTTTTCTTGTCGTAGATAGAAGATAGCACACATAATTGTAACATGATTCAATGGGTCAAATCCTTACGCGCCAATTTAAAATCGAAGTGAGGTGAAAATATAAAAATAGAAAATAGTACTACTACTAATAATAAAACTCTAGAAGATTAATAATAAAGCCAGGAAGATGAAATGGACGGGAATTTTATACTCTCGTAGTGTATATATTTTTCTTTTAAAAAAATAGTAACACCATTATTGTATGATTATTTTTCTAATTGATTGAGTTTTTAATTAAAAATAAATTATTTTTGTGAGTAAAAAAAATAAACCACAAAAATATAAATAGTAAAAAAATACACAAAAAATTTAGTCTCATATAGCAGTGGGTTTGGAATAGTGGATCCGTAGAATAAATTGGCATCATCGTATGATGTCAGGAATATCGTTTTCATTAGGACATTGTTCTAGAAGGATCGTTTGTTGGAGGCCCCTCATTGGTCGGTGAGCGATCTCAAACTCCTCCCATGTTTTCATGCAACAAATCAGGTTTGATTCATGATCAAACTATAATGATTCAATTTTTGTTTTTTACTTAACTTATATTTAGAAGAAATTAATACCTAAATGATACTATATTTTAAAAATTTATACTCTTTTCTTATAAACATAAACAATTATACTTCCTTTTTAAATATTATTATTTGATGTTATATTACTATTTTAACAATAAATCATTATATTTATAACTTGAACCGGTTTTTGATAACTGTAAAAGGCAATTTTTTTGTGCTTTTAGTTTTAACTATTTATAGTGTGATAGTTATGTTAGTTTTAAAGTTTAATAGTTTGTTAAGTGATAAATCCGTCAAGCTTGTAATTAAATTTATAGTGTGATAGTTATGTTAGCCTGTGTAAGCTTATTGACATGTTTAAGAATAGGCTCATCAACTTGTTTTAAATCTTAATATGAAGTAAATATTTAAATAAATTGACAAAACTTATATTAAGATTAGGTTACTCTTAACAAAATATTGTAACGTTTTCAAATTTAACTCACATAATTATAATTATAAAATAGGTAAGATTAGAGTTAAATAAAGTCTAATCAGACTCAACTTATTTTTATTTCCACTTTCATTTCTTTCTTTTAATGCAATCTCATGTTTTTTTTATAAGATCTATTAAAAAATACATTTCAGATCAAAGAATAAGTAAAATCCAACATTAAAAACCTTAATATGAAGAGAAATTTAAGAATCAAATTCATATTAATATAAATACTCAAGTTTAATTTTGTAACTTAACTAATATTATAAGAGTTTAATATTTATGCACTATTTTATACTATCATTCAATCATAAATTATTATTTAAATTAGTTTAAGATAATTATTTTAAAAGTTAATAAACTTATTATATATTATAAATTGTGATTTGATAAATGACAGTATAATTTTTTTATACTGTTAATACATAACATTTTCTCTCATTATAATTTAATCATTGGAGTAAATTGGGTTTGTGTGTGGGACAAGTATCCATATTCCATATCCACAACCCTCAACTTATTTACATTTTGGGAAAATCCAACTCTGAACTTGATGAAATCTGGATTTTATACCGTTAAAATTAGAATGAAACGAAACATGTATTTCCATACATGAATTGCTTCTTTTTTTCCATGTTTAAGGATGACAGTATAATTTCGACATCTTTTAGAAAAAGAAGGCTAAAGTTACTCTTTCTTCCAATTATTAACGAGTGTATTGGTCGCTTTTTTCCTTTGCTTCCCACAAATATCACTTTCGCAACCTTTGCGTGTTTTCCCCCTACTTTTCCTCCCATGAAAGAAGAAACAAAAGGACCAAGCTGAATCAAGATCAAGTAGCAAGCAGTGCATTATTAATTATAAGATGGAAGAAGCCAAAAGGCACAACCATAAAAGTGCGGTTAACTTCCCCGCAAGCATAAAACCGCAATGAACGCTTTGTTTTGAATGGAAAAGAATATGCACTTAACATTTTCCCATTATTAATCACACAAAAAAGAAGACAAAAAAATAAATAACCTAAACTCAAAACTCACATCACATATATATGGAGAAATTAAACCTTTCTTCTCTTCCAATAACCGATACCCTCTAATTCCTTGCCCTTATCCCATTCCCCCGCCACCTCTTCCGTGCTTGCTATGTACATTATTTATCCATCCATCCATCCATCAATCTTTCTGTAACCCCTTTTTAGCCTTTGCTTATAAATCCATCCCTCTTTTTCCCTTTGATTTCCCACATTCACATGGATATTCTAGATTTTGATATATACCCTCCGATGATCTTATCCCTTGAGACTCAATTATTAATTTGCCTAACACGCACAACTCATAAGCGGAAAAAAAGTGAACACATATATACGTATAAATAGAAATTAATAAATTATAAAGTATAAGATAGATTGAGAAAGGTGTGTATATATATATATATATATATATATATATATATATATATATATATATATATATATATATATACCCATGAGACATGCATATAGGGTATGTGTGTGCAAAACATGTACAATGATTTGCACAATGTTAGAAAAGAGGCTTAGAAAAGGAAGATAGAACACCTTTAACCTATGGCATATTTAGATGGACATTGATGATGAGTAGCTTAATTTCTTTCAACAAAAGATTCCGGCGGCAATCAATAAACAATGTTTGGATCCTTTATAACTGTCCTTCCTCTGCAACAAATTAAGACATGCATACTCCTATATACCATTGGATTTACACCAATGATTAATTATTAAAAATAAGAGTACTTTTGTAATTGGTTAATTCCCGTCTAGATAATTCTGACATTCGTCACTGTGATGCTGCAGAAATTCAAATCATCAAGAAGCCTGTGGTCACAGAAACAATTAATTTGTAATTATTATTGTGGAGACTTTATGCTTTATGTATGTGCTTCTATTATGGTTTGTTTTGAATGAGAAAAAAAAAATCCAACACATAATATGAATAATAATATACTACGTATTTTGTTTGGAGAAAATACTATATATACTGATCATATATATTGTCATTTAATTATTAATATATAATAAATTTGTGGTATTTTATAATAGCAATCTTGAAAATCACACTATGATATTTTATTAGTTGACATACAATGTAAAACATAAAAATCAAATTTTTATTTTATTTAACTAAAGACAGATATTACATGTTTGTCTATTTGTATTTTCTTAAAATGTTAAATTTAATTTATTTAACTTATTGTTGTAGATTAAAGAAAAGGGAAAAGAAAAAAAAAACTTCTGAAAACAAAATTTATTTATTTTTTCTTTGTATTTTAATGTTTATCTTCAATTTAAATTTCAAAATTATCTCTCCCATCTCATTTTCGTTATTTTTTCTATCCTTAACACAGGTTGATGTTAATGATAAAAAAACACAGGTTAATGTTCTGGAAAATGCTCTTCTCACGGGCATCTTCTGCGCAGTTTCAGGGAATTATTCACATGCTTCATTAGCTTGACTAATTGGTGCTCACTCAGATTCCAGTCACATATTCATTACTCCATTTATATATATTAACCAAATTTAGTTAAGTTTCATTAATTCCCTTAAAAATACTTAATTTATTCATTATGTAGTTTATGATAATAGTATTCATCATTACTGCATACATACATATATATATATATATATATATATATGTATATATATATATATATATATGTATATATATATATATATGTATATATATATATATAAATAACCAAATTTATTTAAGTTTAATAAATGCCCTTAAAAACATTTTTTTATTAAGTATCTTAATATATCCTAAAACTGATGATTTAAAACAGCTTGTGTTAGAGCTGTTGACAACTAATAAAATGTTATTTTTGCTGATAAAAAGAATATCTTAAAATTGTGCTAGTTTCATGTAGAACCAATTTCAATTCGCTAATAACTTTTTCACGATCGAAAAAATTCGACGTGATCAAAGCTATCATCATATCTTGCGGTACATGAAATTTTGAAAGGAAACAATAGTCGTGTCTTGGAGGTAGGCACTAGCAAGGTAACCGGAAACTTTAAATTCACAAGGTTGGCAAAAAAGAAAAAACAAATACACAATTTTCTTAGGAATTAATGCTCCGCACTGTTGGTGGGGTGTCACAACTCACAAATACATATTCGAAATATATTATGCAGCAGAAGAATCAAATTAAGGGTAATTTATAATTAACGAGTGTAAAATAATATAGATTGAATAAATATTTGTTGGAAATATCTACAAGTACAAATGGATAGAAATTAAGTATATATCCTCCGAAGAATTCAACTAGATTTTTATAATACAAAGAAAATTCTGGTTTGTATACAGAAGCGACGAGTGTGAACTTGGAATTAATATATGACGCAGCTAAAAAATTCAACGAAAAGAATTAAAAAAAAAAAAACCACTAATATAACAAAAGAATATAGATGTACATGATTCATCAAGTCCTTCCCCTCGATATAACCTATGAAGAATAGAAAAAGGGAACAAGAAAAAAACTAACACCGAAAAGGCCTGGATTTCATAAATCTATACAGTGTATGTATGTGTACCCAAGAACTTTTCCTATGATGATGTCCTAATAATGTGTATGATCATGTTTATAATGATAATTAAAATCAAAAGAAAAACAAAAAAACCAAAGGGTATTGGATTACTGTGCACGATGCTTATGATCCCACAATGAAAAAACCATGGATCTGCAAACTTGCTTTTATACATATATATATATATATATATATATATATATATATATATAATTCAATTCTCTTATCTTGTTCTTCAGTAGTCATCATCCCACTGCAGGCATTCCAAATCTGAGAGAGGTGCAACTGAAGAAGGGCCTTCAAGATCCTCGTACAATGCCCTATTATTATTTCTTCCCATGTTGTTGTTGTCTTGCTGCTTCGAAACCACCGAGGATGTGTCAGTAGTGTTTCTGTCGTTGCTCAAGCCCGTATCTTGTGAGTGATTAGAAGAAAATTGCTCCATCTTGCACTGTATGTGCTCGTTGTTCTTGGCTGCAAATGCTCTTAGGATAGCATCATCATGGTTATTGTTGTTGTTAACAAAACCTGAGCCTGCAACACTTGGCATGATGGAACTTTTGATCCTGTTTTGGTGCACATAGTAATCAGCTGAGAACATGTTTAAGGGTTGTGAAAGAGTGTTGTTCCCCATTGGGTTAACGTTGTTGCTGAGATTGGCTTGGTTTGAGGAGTAGTTAATTATGGGAATCTCATTATAGCTTCTGTGGTGGTGGTCATATTCTGGCTTGATGGGAAGCTGGTGGTGGTGGTTGTTGATGGAGAAACTGGGAAGATAATAGCCCTCTGATTGTGATTTAGTTGATGAAGAAAGTGGGTTAGTGTTGTTGGTGGTGTTGGTGTTGCCATAAGGAGGATCCATGAGAGGTGGGAGCGAAGAATAATCAAGAAGATCATCCCCAATAGAGTTTATCCTCAAAAGGCCAGGAATTGAGGACTTTTTGACATCTGAGTTCTTGTGAAAGACTCTTGAGACAACCCATTCATCCTGCAATAATAAAGAAAAAATGGAAAAGAAAAGAAACTTTTAGCTTTCTTGAGACAATTAATAAAACTAAAGCTATATGACTAAAAGAGATACATGAAAGAAACTCCCAAACTAACACAGAAAAGACACTTTTCTAAAAAGAAAAAAGGGTTCACTTTTTCTTATAATACCTTTGATGCCTTAGGAAGGTTGTAACTTGCAAATTTGCCCTCCAATCTGAACTCATGCATGACCCAATTGGTCTTCTCCCCCTTTGGAGCTCTCCCTCTATAGAACACAAGGGTCTTCTTCATCCCTACAAGGTTTCCTTTCCCTTTGTAAATCTCCTTATCTTTTCCTGTGGCCTTCCAGTACCCAGATTCTGTTGCTCTATTGGTCCTCATCCCAGTTGGGTACTTCCTATCCTTTTGGCAGAAGAAGTACCACTCTTTCTCCCCTATCTTGGCTTTCTCTGCACAACACATTAACCAACCTAGTCAATATTTCATTCGAACCTCAAAACAATCACCAATAGCCGTCGATAAATTACAGACGACTTTTATTTTCGTACCATAAAATTTACAAATCAGAAGCTAAATTTTATTACAATATGTGAGAGAGAGAGAAATTAAATTAACTTACTTGGTAAATCCCAAGGTTCACACTTGTTCAAATCAGCCTCTCCAATAGCAATTGCACTGAAACTGCTAGTCTTCACCTTCTCAGTGAGATAATAAGTGATTATCTCTTCATCTGTAGGGTGGAACCTGAATCCTGGAGGCAAATCTAGAGGCTCCTCACCTTTGTTCACCACAATAGGCTCTTCCATGAAATCAAATATACATATAAGTTTGAAGAATTCAAAATTATTATATGTATCACAAAACCCTTTCAAGCTAGCAAAAGAAGAAAGCTATTATAACTTAGAAGAGATTGAAAAGAGGAATGAAGAATCAATTTCTAAGAAGAAGAAGAAGAAGTGGAAAGAGAGCTTTTAAGAAAGTAGAACGAAGGGAAGATGGTATGTTTAAATAGAGGAGCGTGTGCATATTACACCTCACACGCTGCAAGATCCGTAGTGTGCAAGGCACTTGCTGAGACAGCCTACGATTGGTGTTTTAATTTGTTTTTTTCTTTCTTTATTCTTTTTTGTTTTTTTTTTCTTTCCCCCTATGTTTTTGTTTTTTCCAATATATATACGTGTATTTTTATTGGTATATTATGGCGTATGTCCTATCCGGGTGGTTTCTTCGCTATATCTACCCGTTTGAAAACGAATGTGACGAGAAAAGAAAAATGGTGAAAAAGGAGCTCTCAAAGCTTGTGGACCCCACTTTCTCTATAAGCTCCCTCCCCCACTTTTTCATATATTTTTTTAAAAATAAATGAAATATAACAACTTTATCTAACCAAACTTTTGCAGATTTCAATTGCCTGTTTGCATCATCTCTGTTCAAATGTGTGGAACAGTGGAAAGAAGTAGAAAATAAAAATGAACTGTTCCTACTTCATGTCAATTTTTTTCTATAATGTGTGCTATTGAAAGCAGATGTTGCTAGTTCTGCTTCTTAGTTAAATACTTGAATTTCATTTTGTCTACAAATACTAGTAGCAGCTTTAGGTGGGTGGTGGTTGTTTCAGTTGGTAGCTTGGCTCAGCTGCTTCATATAATATAAATTGTACACATTTGTTTCAATTCCTAACCTCATTGAAAAATTAGACCAATAATATTGATCATACGTATCTAATGCTTCTATGATTGGCTAGCTAGCTTTTATTTATTTTACTAATTAGGAGTATGAATTATGAAATATTTATAATGGAATTAATCGAAATGATGGCAACAATTAATTCCCCACACAACAAATGGAAGGAAAGTAAAAAGCAGGTGCATGTTGAGAAGCATATTCCAAAGGCTTTTTCACAGTTTCACACCAACAAGTCAAAAAAACCAAGCAGTAATAAAGGATTGTGAATTTTCCAAGAGATTTCTAATGTTCCATTCTTAGCAAGCAATGTGTACGTGGTCTACCCTCTAAAATTTTGTGTTGATTTGTATAATGTGGAGACTCTTTTTGTTAATTGGGAAAAAAATGATCTTTACAACTGTTATCCTATCATCAGTAAAATAAAAATAAGAATTAACAACTGTATCCCTCTTTATATATTTATAAATATTAATTGAAAATAACATTCGGAAGAATGAGTATGTACATGTGTCAAAAGAAGGTAAAAATATTGGAATATTTCTATTTTTTTAAATAAGGTATAGAAATATTTGCCCTTTTGACATAAGAAGTCACAACTAGGCTTTAAATTAACATATCAATTTGAAGTCTAAATTAATAAATCGGGAGAGAATTAATGAATCTGTCTTACTCTCAAATTTAAATCAAATATAGGCTTTTTATAATGTAAAGCATCGAGAGCTGATTTTGTTGGTTTGGAAGAAAACAATGTATATTAGTCATTATCATTGATAAATATTTAATTTCACCACTTGTCATGTATATATGAGTACGATGGACTAGCCACTAAACAAATGGGGCTGAATATTGTTGACACCATCTCTGCAACTTCCTTGAAGCTTCTAAACCAAATTTGCAAGATTAAAATGGTCAATTTATGAAAACATGGAACAAAAATTAAAATAAGGCAACAAATAGGCATTTTAGTAGACCATCTACACTAAATTAAGCCGGAAAAAAATGTACCATTAATGTTAATAAATAGAGATAAGCACTCATCAAAGCCTCACTTTTAGAGGAAATTAAGAAGGTGATTATGGCTAATTATAATCATCTTTAACCATGGAAAAGGTCAACAATATTACTACTACTATTGCTCTTGTAATTTGGCTTTGGTGAGCCGTAGCTGCCGTCTTTAATCAATTACTACTACTATTAAAGAGGAAAATGAAAACCAAGAAAAAAACAAAATTAAAAAATAACGCGTCACAACAGTAGCGAGAGATCCAAGGGTGAAAAAGTGAAACATTCCGGCGCCGACATTGAAAACTAGGTTGTTTTTTGGTTAAGTATCACTGTTCCAATCCAACACCACCACCTCCTTCTCGTTGAATACTTACATTTTGCTACAGGCCTACAGCTGCATAGGAAGTTGCACTAATGACATTTGTTTAAGCAAAACCAACCAGATTAACTGACAATCTCTAAGATTTATTAATGCATAAATAATTCTATATAATATTTCGTAACAATTATACATATTACTAATTTTTAAATATTGTTCATATACTATTTGTTATTTTTATTATTTTTATATCCTAGTTCGTTAAAATCTACATCCACTTGACACGTGTTGACATTTTCGGCAACGAATGTGGGGTGAGCCGGAAAATATATATATATATATATATTAAAAAGTTGATTATCCATGTTAATGGTTTTAATTTAATTAAACGTGTCCTAATCGCAAAAGGGGTGGTGAGGTGCAAGAGTTAAAATGGATACGCGCCCCCTAATGTTTGGCTGTGGCCGATTCTGCCACATGCCCTCTGAATTTTGCTAGACAATATTCAAACCTCACACCACTCGATACGGAATAAATTCCGCTATGCACACTTTATTTTATTCAATATTGTATTTGATTGGCGTTTCTTAGTTTTGTTATGGACGAAACAGTGTGAGTGACAATAGACTGACTGGATGATATATTAATCTTATTCATGAGGTATGATTTTTATTAATTTAAGAAAATTTTTACATAAAAAGTTAAAACATAAGATTTTATATTAAATAAATAATTTGTTTACATGAGGATATTTTTTACATTAATCTTATAAATTTAATTTACATTTCTAGTATTACTATATTGCTAATTAGTTTTTGGAATTATGTCAATTAACATAAAAAAGGGAGGAAATGAATAAAATACTGAAAACGTGTGGACCCCTTCTTTGCTAGCTCGGAGCATGCTTTCTTGATTATTTATTATATTGCTATGTAATAATAAAAAAACAACACAGAGGGATATGAGGGTGGTTTGGATTGGAATGGAAGGCTTGAGAGACTCTTTATCTTGCTCTTAAAACTGTTTTGACTTTTGCACAACGAAACTCAACTGCAAAAGCAAAAACGGAAGCATCGCCCACAGTCCTCACAAACCCCAAACAGCTGACGTTTTATGACGGTACAACTTGAATAATAGCAGTATATGCTATTTTTAAATACAAAAGCAATAGATGAATTCTTGGTTGCAAAGTAGGATAATGGAACGTATATTAGTGATTTAATTACTTTAATTAAAGTATAAAAATTACATTTTAGAAAATTTATTGCATTTGTAATTATTTATTAAAATCTACTAACAAGATTTTAACACTTTTTTATGTGAATATTTTAATACTTTAATAATTTCTCATATAGATGTATGTATTTTGTTATTAGAATCTCATTTATTCATTTTTTTCCTACATGATTCTTCGGTTGAAAGTAATTTTGTTCAAATAATTGTTAATCACTAAATAGTAAACATAAACACCTTTTTTAACGAAAATTCAAACTTTAATTCATTGTGTTATAGATAAAATTAATTCATTTCGGTAGATCCAACAAACAATCACTGGACTCAACACCAATTGATATTAATTATTAGGTTAAATTATTCACTTAATTTCTATAATTATTTTCATTTCAAGTTTTAATCTCTATAGGAGAAACTAGTAAGTTTTAGTTTTTATACATTCATAAATGCCAAATGTTGGCCTCCATTTTTTTTACAAACGTGCTGGTCTCCATTGATAATACCAAAAAAAGCCTTTTGAAGGTATTTTAATATGTTTATTTATTTTCATCTGTAAACTTTTTTATGATGTAAAACAACAACAAAATTGTCCAAATAGTGATAAATTGATACAAAATACTGTGCAAGCACAACCAGAAAATCAGTTTTTAGTGACAGGGATATGTGATATTTACGGGCGGTTTTAACCACCAACAAATGTCTTTCCATCCGTTCCAAAATTGATACAAATTTCATCATCCTAAAGAACCTAATGGTTGTTTTATTGAACCGTCGGAATAATCGTCGCAACTATGACCAATGACAGGTTAAATCGCCAACAATATCATACCTTCTTATATCGTGTAAATAGCGACAGTTTGAAACCGTCGATAAAATATTATTATATTTTTAAAAAATTATTGTGCATAGCGGTGGTTTAAACCACCAATATGTATTTTTTTTATAACAATGTTGTCAAAACAAGGTTGCGAATTTTATTTCCAAATTGTTAATGTCTAATTAAATATTAAATAGCAAAATATCATAGGAGAAAAGAAATGCAACTATAACATACAAGAGAAGAAAAGAGAAAAATATCAGATCTTAAAAATATCAAACTTTTATTAATGCTTAATTAAATATTAAATAGAAAAATACATTAATGGAGTGTAAGTTACTTGTTTATAAATTAAATAGAAAAAGGTATTCAAGAAAAGGTTAAATGGACGAGTGACCTTCATGACATTGGAGATTTAGCCCAATGCATCTGATATATAAACACTTCTCCTGTGACGCATTAAAATAATACTAACATCATTCATTGTAATTTTCTGCTTAATGAAGAACTAAATTTTATTATTTTCTATACAGACTAAAACTTAAAATAAGAATAATTACAGAGATTAAGAAACAGTTTAATCTAATTATTATATTTTAATCAAATAGTTATAATTATAATTATTTTTTTAATCTAAAATAGATAAATCCCTGTATTTGTGCCCCATTGCACACTCATTGTCATTAATTGAATGAACAAATCTGGACCCTATGATGAGAGCACAGTGATGTCACAAAAGCTTTTGATTGTATCTGTGGACTTTACTGTGACAAGCGACGCATATAATCCTAGTTCTCCTATCCTTAACCTGATTACTATGAATATGATTAATGAATTTAATGGCATGGTGGGCCAAATGGGTGGGGTTGGGTAGCACCAATTATTGGTGATATATACAAACGTAAAGCGCAGCAAAATCAGATTAGCGGGGAACTATGTAGGGACCATTCATTCAAAAAAAATATTACACTGTTTCATAGGTTGAGACAGTTGGCTGCAATTGGACAAATACATTCTAAGATGTTTCTCCTTTAGGGACGAAGAGAAGAACAGTGAGAAAGAGGAGAAAGAAACCTTATTTATGCATAATTATCGTCTATCATTTTTTTTCTCTATTTTAATCAGCAATAATACATTTTTTTTAATATAAGTGATAGTAAATGTTATCTTTCATAAATCATCTTAATTGATTTTTAACTTTTTTATTAGTTGAAATTTTTTTTAACTGTTCAAAAATTAAGATTTTTTAATAACTATTAATGTTGTTTGAAACATTATTTGAAGTAATATTTTTTTAAAATGTTAGTTTCTAATTTTTAAATTTTTTTCCATTTTTATCCTAGTCTGAATACATTTATCTAATTTCTTAGTTACACTTTTTAAATAAATCATGATTTAACTATTTTTTAGTCATTTTATACTTTTTTATTACTTCAACAACTAATTTTACTAAATACTTATAATTTAATTAGTTAATTTTTAATTTTTAACTAGTTTTGTGCAACGTAATCTAAGTAACAACAAAAGTATATTAAATAGTGTATGAAGTTTTGTGAATGAACTAATAGTCCAAATAAATAAATCTTGCGATTCTTTGAAATGAATAAAAGTGTCTCTAATTGTTTATTATTATGTTTCCCTTTTGGCCAATTTTTTTTACAATAGCAATTGTGAGAATCATTAGGCTGATGGTTATTTTTTATTTTTGATTTTTAAATTTAATTTTTAAAATAAGACTTGTTTGATAAAAATGGAACTTAAATGATATTTAAATAATTTTTAAAACACTTTCACGTTCATTTTCAAAGTAATAAAAATTGTTTTATGAATTTGATTTTTAATTAAAAAAAACATATTTGATAATAACATTTTTTTTGTTATCACCATCACCACCATCATCACCATCATTGTCACTGCTACTACCACTGCAACTAATATAACCATCGTCATCGCAACTACGACACCGATAGAAGACTATCCAAAGAGCATAAACATCTAGAAGCATTTCATGAATTGAAGGGTCCAATGACAAGGTCCAAAGTCAAACTTCTACAAGAAGAGATGGCCAAGATGTTAGATATTTGGGTATGATAATCCTGGATAACTTCAAAGAATCGTGTTCGTACACTTTCCGAACAAAGTATTTCGACCCTATTCTTGCCTGGGTTCACGAAATCCTTGTTGGGATAATTCTTTGAAGAACAATCTGCTTCTGGCAATAGAGAACAGATCAGGAATGTAGAGAGAAAGTATGATTTTCGTATTTTAGAAATCTGAGGCCAAATGACTCCTTATATAGGAGTTTTTCCAAACAATGCAACTCTTGGCTGTTCGGCTTTTCCAAACAGTGCAACTCTTGACTGCTCGCAACCTTTCCAATCAGTGCAACTCTTGACGATGAACCATCGTAACCGTTGGTTATCAGAACGGTTGGGAGTAGTTATTTTTCTAACCTTTCCCAAGAGCGGTTAGGAGTAGTTATTATTTTGAATTGTTAACCGCCTCTTATTCATAACCCATGGAGTTTAAACAAAAACTCCCCAGCCAGGGGCGCTGCCCCTTGGAACCCCGCACCGTAATCGCGGTCAATTATGCGTTGGCTCAACAAGCGTGCACTCCGCACTACCCTAACTCGTTTCCAAAGCTTAACGCGTAATCGCATTGGCCTATAGTAAATCACATTACTACTAAAATCCATTGATGACACTAAAATCACCAACACAAGAGAATCAAGGTTTGACTATTATCAAAGACAAGGATGGAGGATGTCATAAGGAGCTGAATTGAAGCATATTGATGATTGTTGAACAGCTTGCTTAGCACGCATGTCATGCTTAGTGCAATTCCTTGGCAAAGACTTTTTAAGGCTTAGGGTGCATGGCTCACTTAGCGCAATGTCTTGGCCCGCTTAGCGCGCATGTCATGCTTAGTGCAATGTCTTGGCAGAGAGTTTTTTGGGCTTAGCGCGCAATACCTGCAAGGATTTTCATAAATTTTGTTTATTTTTGTAATGGGCTTAAATGTTATCGAAAATAGGCCTAAACTGTGCATTTTATGTGTTATTAAAGGCTTAACTCTATATGTACTCAGATATTTTCTATTTTTGGACAACTTTTTGATTAATGAAATTAAGTATTTGCTTGAATTGAAAGCTTAGCCTCTTCTTGGTTATTGACTGAACCCAAATCGATTCTTATTAAATAAGTTTTTCTTTGTAGCGAATCATTATCTGACTTATCGCTATGTTACGGATCATGACGTCATTCATTATCATCTTCTTAATCTTCTCCATTTTTTGTTTTAAGTTTTCAAACAACTATCCATTGAGTCTTGAAATTTGCATCTGAAAATGATCCAATCCAAGCATTCAGGTCTTGGTCGTCATCACACACCACCACTACCACCATCCAGTCTACTGGCACCACTACCACCACCACTATCGTTACTACCACCACCATTGCCACTGACATCACCATCACCATCGACATTGCTACCATCACCACCATCGTTATCATTATCACTACCACTGCCATCAACATCGTCACAACCACCACCACCATCAACATCGTCGCAACCACCAACACCACTACCACCATCACTCACTACTACCATCATCGCCACTGACTTCACCATTACCACGGACATTATTACCACCACCACCACTACGAACAATACCACCTTCGTTACTATCACTACCACCACCAACGTCGTGGCAACCATCTTGACCACCACACCACGACCACTTGCTGCCAGCACCAACATCACTACCACCACCACCCTACTACTATCAGTGTCACCACCATCACTATCAACATTGTCACCGCCACTAGCTACCACCAACAACACCGCTACCACCACCATGTTGTTAATGTCATCACCATTGACATCTCCACCACCACTGGTATCCGTATTGCCCCCACCATTGTTGCTGACATCACTATCATCACCATTGTTATCACCACTACATAAAAGTACTCTTAAATTAATTTTAATACGATATGAAACTTTCAAATAAGTTTATTTGAAACTAATCATATTTTTAAAAATTGGATTGAATTTTTTTTAAACTAAAATTGATTGTTATTTTAAAAAATTTTGAAACTCAAAACTAAAAATCATCCTTAATCGGGGCTAAATTTTCATACATTTACTCTAATCTCTCATCAATGGGCTAACCTTAATGGGTATTTTAGCCAATTAAATATATGTACCATACTACCAAATAAAGTCTAATGGAGACGTTAATTATTGAAAGAGGTATAGTTTATTTTAGTTGTGTTTTCAAAAGAGATTAGTCTCTTAATAGTAAATATTAATTTAGGAAATATCTTTAATACCAAAAAAAATACACAATATATACTAATTGGACTAGAGAGAGATCCTCCAAGTTTTAATAAAACAGTTTTTCTAAAGTGTAAATTGTCTCCCAATTAGCATTTGATTCTTCAACATTCAAACTAGCTTTAAACATAGAGACAAACCTGCAAATCTCTCTTTCCCATTTTATAATAAACTAAAAATAATACTAAACTAAATATCCTTTTCAGTTTATATCATTATTGGTAGTACAAATTTAATTAGTAGTGGTCATATTTTAATGGATTCAAGTATATCTAAATGTGGCATTTCATGCATCAGACTGTGTGAATTCATATAAATATTTATACATCTATCCGTGCGAGCAGGATTAAAAATCCGTTTATTATTATTATTATTATCATCATCATATTATTATGTAGTTGCTCTTTTTTATTATTATTATAATTGTATTCAGGTCAAGATGAGAAAGTCCTGTTCACGCACATACATGACCAAATCATGTTGATATCAATTAAAGAAGAGATAAGGTGATGGAAATTGCTTTTGTTTTTTCTTATGCAAAGGAATCACATTTGAAGTCAGTTTTAATATTAAAGTTTCTTACAAAGTTTCTACACTTTTTTTTTCTCGTCTTGAGTGAGAAGATAATGAGTATTATGTAATTCATTGAGTTAGAGATTCATCTCACACACAATGCGTAATTATTATTGATTTAAGAAAATTATGTATATCAAAATAATCAAATATAAATTCCTTTACTAAATAATTTTTTTTCTCACACATGAAAATAATAAAATTTTACACCGTGCAAACATGAGTTAATGTTCACCACCTTTAAAGTTATGAGCCGGAGTTTAGGTATATTAGAAGGCCCACAAGTATAGCCCATACTTATCACCAAGCGTCGGAGTAATGAAACTTCAAAGATCCTTTTCCTTTACCTTTTTATCTGAAGAAACAAAGAAAAAAGAAGGTGGGGGCAGGGAAATGAGGCTTATTCGACACAAAATCAAAAAGTTTTGAATTCACTATTTCTAGAAACCATGGAATATCCATAACAAAGTGGGATGGATTCATTATTCATAATCCGATAAATATATAGAGGTAGTATATACTTTAAACCAAACAAAAAATGAACCCCTGAGATTTTGACACGTCATATCTATTGAAAATGTTATATCATATAGTATTTGAGTGTTAATTACATAGTCCTCTTGTGCATAATGAGTAACAAAAACAGTGCAAATAATCAATAATAAGCGAATGAAGACATAACATAATGACAAATTTGATTGAAATTGAATGATATAGCAAATTTTAGGTGGCATTACTGTCAGCATCAAAATGAGCACAGCCTGGTCCATTCATGCTCCTAACACCAAAGCTAGGTAAAATCGTGTGCCAAAACACAAGGCCATGGACCATGATGCTGCTTTTTTAAAATATATTTTTTTTAATAAAAATAAATAGAACAGGAAACACTTGTAATATTATTGAGCATGCACCAATAAATATTAGACCTGTGAGTAGAAATTTACTTGAAAGGATTATTGTATAGGTCCAAACTGCTTTCTCCTATTTGTAATTATTTAACTGGTCTTAAAACATAAAGAGATCTTTATGGAAAGTGTTGCCCATCAAACAAAGAAAATAACATAAGGAGAATTTAAATTCGCACCAATGAAAAAAGTGAAAAATCATCTAGAATTTTTAATCATTTTTTATTTACAAATGTAAATAATTGATATGTTATGTTATTAGGAGGATTTAAACTCATAATATGTTATGTTATTACTTCAACTATAGTCTCTTTTCAACCACCAAACCAGCTTGTAATTATCCAAATCACGTGTTTTAATCCATTTTTTTCATAATCACTATAATTAAGATTTTTAGTTTTTCAATAAAATTTCAAAATATTTTGATAAATTTCGATTTTTAAAATCGACTATGAAATTAATTTGAACGTAGCGCAAAGATTTTTTTATCCACTGCAAGTATGCATTTAATATTGTTTCAATCCATATTATCCACATAGGTACTACCCTAATACACTAGGTTCCCCTTGTGCGAACGCATCTATTGGCTCCTTCCGATTTGGAGACCAAGAGGGAAGTACTGCTATTGACCAAGAAGAACGTGATCAGTGATGACACCTTCACAACTAGTTACGTTTATCAAGGTTTGCCAGCATAGATCCCCGTCATTACTCGGTTAAAATTAATCAGCAAGTGGGTCTCCATTGACTAGAATATTTCAATCTATATACCTGTTTTTTTTAAATAAAATCAATGGGACTTAAGTATCATAGGAGGGTAGGTATTTTACCATGAACTGGTAGCATTTAGGGGTGGTACTTGGCTTTTATTATTAGGTCGAAAGGGTATGGTTGCCATAATTAAAATAAATTAGCACAGTACACGGCTCTGATGACATAATCATCATAAAAAAATGAACTGGTTCAAAGTTGAATAAAATATCTCATGTACTATGAGTGGGAGATTTATATCTCAACTGTTCTCGTCATGAGGTACCCTTCCTAGCTAGTACATTCTACACCATTAAAAGGAACAAAAATCTTCAACGGGAAAATTCAATACTTGATAATCTTGGTCAACTAGGAAAATGGGGAGCAATAGATAAAAGCAATGGACAAATTTAAGCCCATTAATAATGAATCACTTTGTACTGAGGAATTTCTCATGATAAAAAATGTTATTTGACTTTAATTAGGTCGATAGATAGATTTAAAGAAAAAAAATGTATACAATGATATGAAAAATAAGTTTTGTTTTTGTTTACACTACATTGCAAGTAAAGAAAAGAAGAAAAAAAACTCAAAATCATATGTAAGTTCCAAGAAGTTTAAACTGTTGGAGTTTGATAGTAGGGAACAAGAGCAAAGAAAGTACGAACAGCGGCAATTGAGGTGAAATTTTGTAGTAACTGTTCACGAAATGAATACACAAGACATGAGTGTGTACTCAAGACATATCTGGTCATGGCTGGCTCGTTGAGTCATCCGCCTTAATTAGACTCTTATTCGAGTTTCTAATATTTTAATTTTTAAAAATTGATTAAAATTTGAATTATTAAATGATCAATTTTGTTATATTATTTTTAATTAATTTATTAATGGAATAAATTACATTTGCATCCCCTATATTTTTTTCAAATTATACACGATACCTCTTCCTTTTTATACATTATTTTACCCATTCTGTTAATGTCGTTAACTAATGTCAATTGAAATATTTGAGCAGACAAAATTGTCCGTTAGAGTAAATTACACTTACACCTCATGTGTTTTTCTCAAATTACACCCAATACTCCTCCCTTAAATTTGTCTCTGATGGATGCGCTAAGGCTGTTGATGTCGTTGGCCCCAACAATGCCAGTGTCCAGGGAACCAGACACAATGGTAATGGTGGTCGAAACTACAAAGGGGGACGAGGAGGTGGTGGAGGTTGATATGGCGATGGCGGCGACGACAACTGCTACGGTGGACGAGAACAACTATGAGGAGAAAGATATGATGTTGCCATAGGAGAGGGAGGAGGAGGAGAAAGACGTGGTGGTGGTAAATGAAGAGGGGTTGTTAAAGAAGATGAAGGTTTGTAAAATCCAATATATGATTTTGAAGAAGAAGATAAAAATATCTTAGCCATAAATTTTCATTAAAAGTCATGTGACCGGCATGTACTTACTTTCTGTTAAATTATTAAACGGTGTTTAGGAGGGAGAGAGTATGAATATAATGTGAGCTAAACAATTAAGAGAATTTTTGTAGCGTGCAAAAAATGAAAGTGTAATTTACTCTTATTAATAAGATTATTCAATATATATATATATATATATATATATATATAAAGAGAAATTAATTGTTGTATATTGTTTATGTGTCACATTTAAGATAATTAAGATAAACTCAAACTTTTTAAAAATGTGTCATTTTATGATTGATTCTTTACCCTATGAATGCAAAAGTTTATTAAATAAAAGAATGCTAACATTGAACATAACAAGTACGTGCCCAAACCCACCAAAGATTAAATCCAAATAAATATGTCTCACCCCTTAAATGATAGTAATAGAGTTTCCAAACCCCAAGCAATAGGAAACTACCACGGTAAGGCAACCAGGAGCTCATCTCAACTAGGGAGGATGATTATACCTTTTTTCCTTTGAGCACAAGGGTGATAATGGTGGTACCTATATCCTATAGTTAACTGAAAAAATATTCATAAATAAATAAGGTAAATATTCACTCCTTGGGATGGGTCAAAATTAGGTAATTGTTCAAATTTTTAATAGGAATGGATACGGATCTAGATACTATAATATCTAACCTTTCTTTTTTGCAATTCAAAAAATATATATTAATGAATAAGTTTGGCATAAGCTATGACAAATCCAACTGCAAAATTACATCAACTTAGTCCACACGTAATATGTAGCAAGAATTGATTGTCAATACTCACATTTAGGTCAATAACCAAAGGCAATCAAATATCCTAGGTTGAGTAAATTAACAAATCACTAAATGCGCCTCTACAACACGCTACCCACAATTAAGTAAAAGTAATTATGTTAGTTGTTTTAATAGTTCTTTTGGTTGTAGACTCCAAGCGTAAAGGGATTGAGAAAAACCCTTCACATATGTCGTTGCCCAAGTCTAAGCTTGGTTCCTAAATGTGTCCACTATAGATTCTATGTCCCAGCTTTTATTGTTGAATGTAATCTCATTTCTATGCAGCCAAAGGCAGTCTGATATCCTAGGTTGAGTACATAAACAAATCACTAAGTGCCCCTCTGCAACACATTACCCATAATTAAGTAAAGGTAATTTTGTTAGTTGTTTTAACAGTTGGTTGTAGACTCCAAGCACAGAGGGATGGAGAAAAGCCCTCACATATGCCTTTGCCCAGGTCCAAGATCGATTCCAAAATGTGTCCACTATAGATTCCACGTCCCAACTTTATTGTTGAATTTAATCTCATTTTCTATACAGCCAAATCATCCATAAAACAAAGGCCCACACAATCCACCAAGTCAACCTCGCATGGTGTTGCCAAAAGTGAGTAATGCCTTGATTTGGCAGCACCCCTGTGTCACCATACCATGAATAACAGTAATTCCATATGTGATGTGAGAACTTGCATTTGAAAAATAAGTGTCGAGAAGTTTCCACTTGCTCTCTACAGAGCACACACTTCATGTTAGTGACATTAATAATGATGTTCCTCTTATGGAGATTATCCATAGTCTGTAACTTGTCGTGGGCCATTCTCCAAATAAATCCTTTAACTTTGGATGGTATAGACAACTTCCAAAGTTGTTGAAAAAAATCTACTCCTGCCATCATGTCCCCTATGTTTTGCATATTATAAACCTTCCCCGAGTTTGTAGACCTAGCCCAGCCGTCAAGTGCGGTCAATTTTGGTCTGTGACACTCAATGGCATTCCACATGTGACACATCACTTCTTGCTCCCAATCAAACCAATGGCTTTTTCATTGCTAATTCCATCGCCACACTCCATTGTGCCAAGACCCCAGACCCTCAATCATATCATTTTTTGTACCGAATTTAGATACACACAATTGAAGCTTTTGCACAAGCGTTCCTCCCTCACCCATTTAGCTTTCCAAAAGCTCACATGGTTTCCCTCTCCCACCACTCCTGACAATTTCTCTTGAAATCAACCAAGCCCATTTTCATAAATCTCACAACTTTTTAAATATCACTCCACCATTGAGAACCTTTGGGTTTATAAATGCCACCCATAAGGTCATCCATACTAACAATGTCGTATTTCCTAATGAAAATGTCTCTCCAAAGATCTCTACTCTCACTCAAAAGTGTCCAAAGTCATTTCCTTAAAAAGGACCTTATTAACTAGCTCAAGGTTTTTGATTCTCAAGCCTGATTCTCAATCCTCCCCTCTTTAAAGGAGAACAAACAACCTCCCACCTCACCCATGAGACTTTATTTTCCTCACCACTTGCTCTCTATAGAAAATTTCTTTGAATGCTATGAAGAATAATAACCACTTTTTTAGGTACCTTAAGAAAGGAAATGCAGTAAAGGGATAAAGAAGATAGTATCGATTTAATCAAGCACATTCTCCAACCAAAAGACAAATGGTACCTTCTCCAAGGTGCAAGCTTCTTTTTCATCTTGTCAATGATTGGTTGCTAAGTGCTAATCTTTCTTGCATCCGCCCACACCGGAAGGCCCAAGTATAGGAAATGAATACTCATGATATTGCAATTTAAGACTTTTGCAGGATTAATGACATCCCTTTGGACCACATGTATTTCCACCAAACTACTTTTGTGAAAGTTGACCTTCAAGCCAAATGTCATCTCCAAGCATCTAAGAATAGACTTCAATGTAAGAGCATCTTCATATCATCCCTCATAAAGAAAATGGTGTCATCTGTAAATTGGAGAAGTGAGATTTTGAGATTCCCTTTGATAACGACTGTCGAATCGCTACAAAACAAATAAAACTAAGATATTTTGTAGTACATGATTAACCTAGGTCGACTCAGAGATACAGTTCACTTTGGTTCCTGACTTAATTCACTTATAAACAGCAGGGGGTTTATTAAACAGTTTGCAGACAGTGAATAAAAATTGCAGAAACATAAACAAGAATTGAAGAAAAATGCATAAACTAACAGAATTGATAAAAGATGTTGTAAAATAGATTCAAGAATATCGGTCCAATTCACCAAACCAAGCTATGCAAATTATCATAGTTATCAGATAATTATCATATTATGAAGGTTCATTCAATATCATTAGAAGCAGTTCAATCGAATTAACTCCTAAACCAATTGAAATCACAAACCGGATTGAAATATCATCCAAACAATCTATGATTAAAATTCAAAATTAGGAAATAAATCTATAACCTAATTTGTTTTCAATCCTAAGCATATTCATAATCATGAAAATTGAAAAAAGGTAGGGGTGTTCGCGGGTCGGTTCGGATCGGTTTTGGCCAAATTTAGGACCCAACCCAATCAAATTTGATTGGTTCGATTTTCAGAAAAAAAAATTGAAACCCAACCCAACCCAATCCATTCATGAACAGTTCAGTTCGGTTCGGATCACCGGGTTACCCATTTAAATTTTTTTTTAGAACTACTATTTTATATCACGATTCTTTCAAATATCTCATACAATTAACACAATATTATCAAATGTATGAAAGTAGTAAAATTGATTCATTTAATACCATGAACATAATATTATAAAATAGACTTATAATATAAATTAAAACAAAAGATTTGTGAACAATATTTACTATAATAGTCTGAATCACAACTGAATCTTACAAACCAAGCGTTGTTATAACCAATTTTGTTGCAACCATATTTGCTGAACACAAACAAATAAACAAAATATGATTCATTAATATTATAAATATGGTAAACAATATATGAAAAAAAAGGTGAAACAAATAACAATATACCTAAAAGTAATACATTAAGAAGTTCCAGCACTTGCAGTTTCAACACTTGGAGACCCAATATTAGCAGTATTTAAAGCCAAACCAAACAATTCTAAAAATTTAAACACAACCCCGTTAGCACAAAAATTAATTGATATTTTATACAAATATAA
>PYAF01005385.1:98989-112292 GCA_007407185.1 Glycine tomentella | reverse complement strand
AAAAGTGCTCTATAAATCCTTGAGCATGTCTATTAAATTTTATGCTAGAATTATGTTGAAAGCATGACTATTATATTAAATTTATGAAGATGGATGTTGAAAGTGTACAGTTTAAGCATATGAGATTATGAGATATAAATTGATATTGAAGAGTAAATATAAGATGAAAAGAGAATCATTCATGCATGTTTCATATGCACATGCCTGGCGGGGGCTAGTCCGTGTTATTTACCTTAAGATGAGGTATGTCAGATAGCTAGAATTGAGACGAGCGTTTAGACAAAAGGTGTCTAAGCTGGGGGGTAGTGGCAGTGGGGAGATCACCTACCCATGATGATCGCATGCAGTGTGGGTGTGAGTCCTTTTGCAACACTGACTTACCCTAACTGTTCGATCCAATTCCGAGAGAGAGAGAGTAAGCTATCTTGACTATGGTACCATAAGAAGAGAATTTTGAGATGAGAATTTGAGAAAAACATGCATCATCTAAATAAAGAATCATGCATCTACCATGCATCTTGTTTTATGAATGTTATTGTGGTTATTAATGAATATATACTTTTATTTAAATTATATTTATCATAAACTTACCCTATTTTGTGTCTGTGGTTGACACCTGTGATGACCCCAATTTATTTGGGCGAGCAGAGGAACAGTGAAGCATAAGCAATGGATGGTTAGGAAGAAGATGTGATGAGGAAGCTTGGATTGCTTGTATTTTGTGTGTACTCTGATAATATGTAATTTGTACTAGACTTTGGATTAGTCTGTTGGTCTGTATTTTGGACTATATTATGTTAAATTGTACCTTGGACTGTATATTATTTTATTTCGAACTTAGAAACGTTTGATGATAATTAATTTATTTAGAATTAATTTAAGAGAAGAAGAAAAAGAGATTTTATAGAATAAAACAATTTCTTTAAAAAAATATTGAGTCGTTTCATGCAACCTCATATCTATTCTCTCCACTTCCTACAAAAACCCAATCTTCATAATATATAAACCAAAAATTCCATTTAATAGAGCCATAAGCCTTCTAAAAGTTGGCTTAAAAAACAATGCATCCTTTCTTCCTAGAATTGGCTTCGTGCACAACTTCATTTGTAATCAATACACTATCCAAAAGTATTTCTTTCTCTCATAAAAGTGGATTGTCTTTCCTCAATAATGCCCCCATAACCTTGCTCATCCTTTTCGCTGATATCTTTGCAATAATATTATACAAGCACCCAATAAAAGAAATAGGGCAAAAATCCCCCAAGCCTTTGGAATTCTCTATTTTTGGGATAAGAGTGAGAAAAGAGGCATTAATCGCTCTTGACAATCTTCCATGACAATGAAATTCCTCCACAACCTTACTAACATCAACCTTCATCACATCCCAAAACTTTTTGATGAAATTAAAGTTGAAGCCATTCGGATCGGGCTCTTATTCTCATCACAATCCGACACTGCCTCCCTTACTTCTACTTCCAAGAAGGGTTGAGTGAGCAAAGTATTATCCACCTCACTAATCTTCTTGAAGTTGACACCATGTAACATGACTAGCATATCACTATCCTTTTCAAACTATTTTTGGTAGTATTCTTTGACCATACCCTTAACCTTTGAAGGTTTTTCACACCATTCTCCATCCAAGAGAAAACCCTTCAAAGTAGTGTTCTTTTTCCTCCAATTCACCACATGGTGAAAGAATTTTGTGTTAGCATCTCACTTCCTATAGCCACTTAACTCTAGACTTTTGGCAAAGAGTTGACTCTAGCATTTTTATGCCTTCCAAAATTTTTTAATTACCTTCTCTCTTTTACAAGAAACTTTCATAGATAAAACCTCAATCTCCTTCTTCAAGTCCAATTTATTGAAATTTCCCACTAACTTCTTTACCTCTATCAAGCCTTGACCCTTCCTTTCTTTGTTCCACATCTTGATCTCCCCTTTTAGTTGTTTGAGCTTTTCTTTTTCTACAAAAGTGCCCCACCCTTGGACTTCCATGGAGTCATATTTAGTCTTCACAATCTCATCAAATCTTGGATCGTTGATCCTCTAATTGAAGAATTTGAAAGACTTGAGTTTGATCATAATCAAACAATGGTCGGAGTACGATCTTTGAAGAATGAATTGAGTAGTATTAAGCCAATTTTGAATCCATTCCATAGACATAAGTATTCTATCAATTTTACTCATGTCATTACAACCGACATGAACCCAAATAAACCTCCTACCCACTATAGATATGTCCACCAATTCCATCTCATCAATGAAAGAATTGAATTCTTCTATCTTTCTATCCCTTTGTTGGATAAGACCTCTATTTACCATCCTTTCCTCCTTTTACTCACTACATTGGAGTAACTTGCCACACACCATACGCCCTCCCCTAACTTTCCTCCTTTTACAAGGTGAGTATACATTGATGATATTAATCGCTTCACGGCAATCCTTCCATCTTCCTTGCACAAAATGATATCTATGTGACACCTCCAATCTTCCAACTTGAAGTTTCCTTCCCCTTTAGATTTAAGACTCTTCTGGTGATTTACAGCTGGAACAAACCTCCATTCCACATGAACATCCTCCCAAATTGTTGCACAAAGCTTGTAATTGATATCCTCCATTTTCTTTCAATATAAGTTTCCTCAACTCCCTCAACTTCACCTTACTCCTTAACCCTCTAAAATTGTAAGTTGATACCTTCATGGACAACTTCTAGTACCCACTCTTCTTTTTGAATCTGTCACTAGTTGATCTCTTGCACCCAATTGAATCATTTTCTGCACAAACTCTTCTTTAGAGCCTTTGAAAACAACCCCAACTTAATTAGCAATGTCACATAATTTCCCTACCTTTTCTTTATCATTCTTCATCCATTTATCTCCTTTCCTCCCTTTCTTTAGCATATTTACACTCCTTAGTAATTAGCATTGATGTACACATGGTCTTCCTTTTTGTTTTTTTCCTATCTCCCAATAGTTTGTGTGCGCATATTCTTCAATGGGGATATGTATTACTTCCTTAGTTTCCTTAATGAATATAATTCATCATTAGCAACATGGGCTTTGGTATTTACTACATGAGTTTGTTGCTTCTTAGCCCCAGTAACAATCTTCTCCCGCTTCTTATCTTTATAATTATACTTTGGTTTAGGACCATTAAAATTTAGAAAGCTACCTCCAACAACAACCTGCTTATCTGCTTGAGAATTGCTCTAGGGGAACACTTCTTGAGATCCTAGCCCAACAATTTCTTCTAATACTCCATTCTCATGATCCTTACTATCTGTTGCAATAACATCATGACGCCCATCCATCACTGCAACTTCCTTAGGGACACAAGATCCAACTTTTACCTTTGAGCCCATCATAGCATTATCTATCCCCTTATTACTTCCCTCTTTTTGAGCCCCACAAACATCAAACGGTTCTTTTCCTTTTTCAATTGACACCCCCGTTATTACTGCCTCAGCCTCCAAGGTATTACTAAAAGGTTCATCCCATCCACCATTTTTTTTGTTAATATTGTACCCTGGCTCAAGTGAGTCCAACCCATAATTATTACAGGTTAGTTTACTTTTGGGCTCTCCGTCCAAACTTCGTCTCTTTCACCCCCTCTGCTAACCCTACTGCCTTTCTGATAGCTGAAATTTGTCTCCTTCATGTATACCAACATAGTTTGATCATTGCACCTTCTTGTTAACTCATAACCATGTTTCTTTGTATTTCTTTCCTCTGGAATGTCAAGTACTAGTGTGTTTGAGCACTTACTTGTCCAACAAACTTCTTTAACTACCATTCCTTTCCCATTGTGCTTCATTTGTAGAGTAGGATTGTTCTCATGTGTCAGAATACAATATTCATTTTTCCTTTTTCCCTTTTTATGTGCCATCTACAGTCATTGCATCAATCCCTTCCACATTAATTGAAAGTTTTTCTACGCATCCCTCCATCTCCGCCATCCCACTAGCCGTTGTCCACATGTTTCCTCCTATTAGCCCCACCTCCAGCAATACGAAATTTCTCTATGCTTCCTTTTTGATATGGTCTTGCCAAAGTCCAATTATTCAAGTATCTTTTGTAATGAATAAAAGGCCCAATGTCTAAAGCAAGACCAAAAGGAATAAGGAGGACATTCCTAAGCTTAGTGAGACAAGTTCACAAACCAAGAATTGTGTCATTTATAGAACTTGAAGATAAATTCCACAAACTTAAAGACACTAATTTGAAGAGCATAATGAGCCCAAAAGTTTATACTCAAAATGCAATTGTGAGCTAAAGTTTATTTGGTTCTATTACATAGCTTTTGGGCTAAAGAACTTATTAAGGCATATTTTCTAACTTTCCTATGAACTTTCGTATTTATTTATCATGTAATAATTTCAAATGGCTCATGATATGTTTTGGGTCAATTTTTTTTTTTTTTTTTTTTAGGCTTCCTAAGCCATTATATTGCTTAGTGGGTTTTTTTATTCCTAATGGGAAATAAATTTAAGTGGAGTTTAGTTTTTGGTGGTAACTAATTCCTAATGGGATATTTAGAGAATTCCTAGCCTATAAATAGGAGAAACTTCGTATCTTTGACGCAGATTGAGTCTAAATGAAAGTTTGAGTTTTCATCCTTTGTGAGAGTTTCCCTTGGTTCTTGGACAAAGAATTGAATCTAATCTTATCAAGAAAACTTGTAGCGATTAAACCTATGACTTATCACTCACTTCCTCACCTATTTTTTGAGTGTGACATCAATATCCTTCTCTAAAAGAAAACTAAATCAATTTCTAAATCTGAAATCTTCAAGACGATCCATCCCATTTTTGTGTTCTTATCACATTTCCTCCCTCCACTCAACAGTTTTCTCTTCACTCTTATCCATGTTTGACCACCCCGTATCTTGCTGACCCCACCACACCCCATCCACTGTGTCCTCCAGTGGTGCCTCTTGGTCTTCTTCTAACATCTCTTTGCAACAACAACACCCTTGTCCCATGCAGGTGTTTTTTCCAAAATCCTTACACCAAATAGTCTCCCATCAATACTGAGTCATTGGAAAGAAACTATCGGGGTCATCCATGATGTTCGAATTAGGATCCTTACCACGTCCAGAATGTCCAGATTTTTGGTCTCCTCCGACATTGTAATGAAGGTTTTGTACACGCTTGTAAAAGTCAAGAACTCATTCCAGAAATTCAATGGAACACCATACACATGTACCCAAACCAATCTATTTCCTAATAAAAGATATGGTTGCCACAACTTAAAAGATTCGAACCATGCACTTATCCATTCTCTATTGTTATCTATAATAGCATGTAAGTCTTCCCCCTGGTTTCCAAACAACAACATTAGGTTAACCCCCAAATTTCTAATTCTAATCGGAGCAAACCCTACAGAAAAATGCCTCCTTACAAGACATTTCTTCAACTAGCTCTCATGTTGACCTTATCCTTATCTCAACTCCTCCATGTTTATAGTTAGTTTCCCTTCGAACTAGTCGGTTCGTTATTGATTGCTTGGGCATAAGAACACCCCTCCCTTCTGTATACTGGAAATCTTGTGTTTGTCTTTCTTGCTTCCATTTTCCTATTATCCTGAGTTCTTGGTGTTCGACCGTTCTTGACATATTGTGGACGATCAACAATCAATGTGGTGTCTCCAAAAGAAATGTTTTTCAGTTCCTTTTCCAACACACCTTCGTCTTTAACATCCCTAAATATGAAAAAGCAAATCTTTCATCATTTTTGCTCCTCCGTGGAGTAATGAAAATGTCTACCACCGTCCCCCTTATGCTAAAATCATCCCACCTATTTCTCCTAACCTCATGTGTACCCGTCACCCCATCTCTCACCATGCTTCCACCTCTCTTCTTTCTTTCTCCTCTAGGCCTTCTTCATCTCTCTCTGGTCCCTCTCTTCGTTCCCAACCTGCCTTATACCCACAATTATTATATACTACTTTTGGTCCTTGTATAAGCAACATTGGACCAAAAAATTTATTTCAAAATGTGGTGGCACATTTACAACTATCATAAATTCAATTTTTATTTCAAAAAAGTCCTTAACGTTAAGAACAAGTAAGTGATGTGACTAGTTAATGTTACTAATTATAATCATGTGAGTGAATGCCTTATAAATGGAGTTAACAATAAATTAAAAGTACAAAAGAAATTTAACCATAAATAAGTTTGAAAACTAGTCATTGTTACTGATAATTAGGATGAAAGAAAAAATCATTTTGTTACTTGTATATAGGACCGGAGTGGAGGGAGTATATCATAATGCAATTAAAATAAATTATATTACTAAAATATAATATTGATTACTACCTTTCAAAAAAAAAGTATTGATTACTAAAACATATTTTGTTACCTATCATAATTTAATTATTTATAATTACATATTTTATTACTTATTAATTAATTTTATTACTAAAACATAGTCTTGATTATTCAAGTGCACGAATTAGAACATTTGATAGATAGGAATGATTATATTTATAATGTTTGAATGATTTAAGTTATGTTTGCATGATTTAACATTAGGTTTGAATGATTTAAAAATGAATTTTCAATTTAATTGTACTATCTTTTTAATTAATACTTTTTTTTTTACTTTCCACATGAGTAAAGTCTAGATAGCATAAGCAGATACATGAGTATATAGGTTCCCAATCGATACGAGGATGTAATTAAAGTAATTGATCTTTATATAAAATTTTCAAGAGTTCAAAACTAATTTAAAAACTTAAAATTATAATTAACTTAAAAAATGTATTCATTAAAACAATTAAATTCAAATAAAAATATCACTATCATCTACTTCAACAAATAATTTGAACACACGTATAATTTTAATAAGTTAGATTAACAACTTCAATCATAACTAACTTTACCATTTTTTATTAGTTATTTTTGCCAATCCTAACATATATAGGCAAATCATGACTACAATTTAAACTCAAGCTCACAATTTTTTATAATATTCCGATAAAAATCAAATGAATTCCTAAATTCATTTGTCATACCTAAACACAACACACCGCCGATTATATACGAACAAGCCTTACAACCACTGTAGATTTTCTTTTGAAGCACATTAGATCATATATATCATCCATAGAACAAAAACAAAAAATATTTCATGCAAGGTTGTTGCTTCTTATACTCTTTTCGAAATATATATATATATATATATATATATATATATATATATTTAACCTTCCTAACTGGCTACTCGGGAAGTTAAAAAAAATACATTCTGAAATATAGGCAAAAAGGAAATGCAGGAAGCAATAGCCAAGCTGCAAGCTTCGTAGCCAATCAACTAGTTCTAGTCCATTTTTTTTGGTGGAAAAAGAAACAAAGCAAAAGATCACAAACTGGTAAATCACACACTTATTCTGTCAGCAAGCAAGATGCTGCTCATTGTATGTGGTGCATGATCACTGATCAATCACCACACAAATCCAAGCAAATTAGTAAACTTTTAATTTTAATCATTTTTAAAAAAAGTGTATAACTTAAAAAATGTTTTTTATGGAGTATACTAGTTTACATGGGAAAATTTCAAATATAAACTAGTTTTCAATCTTAATTCTAAAATGCATCACTTTTCAACACTGAAGTGAGAAATCGGGGTTGAGAAATCCGACTTCTCATTTGTACCTATTTTTTTAAGTTAATATTAATATTAAAAAAAATTGAATGCTGATAAAGGAAATCGGGAATTGACAACCCGACATCGGTACATTATATATATATATATTTTTTTTAAAATGATTATATTTTTAAAAAATTATTTTTTTGAATTTTTTTAAAAAATTTATTGGTTAATAATTTTTAGTAGTATTAAATTAATAAATATTAATGTTAAAATAAATAAAAAAGACAAAGTGATTAAAAATAAATTGATTTAAAATAAAGTGAATATATAATTATCATATTTCAGTTATATTATATGATGAAATTAAAACATTGAAACAACAAAAAATAACAACAATTAGATAGATAAATATAATAATGGAAACATAATAGAATAACAACATGTACAAATAATAGTAATTAGAGAGATAAACACAACAAAAAGAATATTAAAAAATGACAAAATAACGAAATGTGCTAACAATAACAATTGAAACATGAAAATGAGGAAACTAATCATAATTTGAAAGATGTTGTGCAGCGGTCATGTCTTCTTCCAGTAGTTGGATTATTGGTTTGTTAAAAATAGCTAAAATTTCTATTGGACAAAAACGCTTCCAGTAATTGGATTCTGCTAACACCTTTAATATGTCTGCATCATTTTTCAGTTATATTATTTCATATTCGATTAATTTTTGTGAATATTTTGCATGGCCTGACTATCAGACAAATGCTTCCATAAAGGGGAACCCCTTGGGGCGCAACTTGCTTGATTATATCCATGAGTATTTCGATGTTGCATCTGGAAGGAATTTGAAATTTTATTGGATTTGTTCCAGTAAGGGAGTAACCCAAAAAATTTCCTTGTCGTGGTATCTTCCACTTGTTGTTGTAATACAACATTGCATCATGAGTAGGAGTGATGGTGGATCGAAATAGGTTGAATATACAATCGGGTGTTCTGCTGATGATACATAATAATTCTATAGGACCAAGACACGAGTGTTTTTCATTGCACATTAACATTGTAAAACATCATCTTCATTTTTCAATTGCAGAGATTGAAAAAAATATTGCTAACCTGCATCGATGGATGGTTGTCAATAGTAGATTTCATGCACAGATTGATCATTAGTTAGTTGAAGGGTGTTGTGCATTCTACTATTTAGTGTTTGGAAAGAACACTTAGTAGAAACTCGCATTGGTATTGGAGTATGACATTAAAAATAAAACCTAGTTTTGTTGTGTATGATTGATCAATTTAGAAAAATGAATGCTAATATCAAGTTAACAATGGTTTGAGTGCTTGTTTCTCCCAAGAATGACATAATATGGAGATTGAATTTTGTTTGCGAAGGTATATTGCGTCGAAGTGTGTGGCTGTATTGAGGAGTTTATTTATAGACAACTGAATATTTTCCACATTGATGTTATCGAATTATGATAAGGTTAGAATTGTGTATTTGGTAGAGGTTTGTCTGGTATCCAATATTGACTGAGACATGTCATTATTTCAACTTTTTTCTTTTATCGATATAGTGCATAGTATTGTCATTTTTTACTGTGATTTTACCATTGTACATAGTATATCAGTCCATTATTGATGTCATACATTGAATTTAAATTTGCAGTTGTCTATATTTTTTGTATTGTTTGAGTGAAAAATATTTGAAGGCATTTTTTAATTTATTGAAGAATTTTTTTTAAAATTGTCTAACATGATCACTTAAACATTGTTTTAAAGGTCAAAAACATGTTTTTTTGCCATTTTTTTTAGGACATTGTTGATGAAACTGTTAGACGATATATTTTTTTTATTGTTTGAAGTGAAAACCATTTAAAAAAAATTGAAGAGATTTTTTTTAATGTATTGGAGAAATGTTTTACGAAATTTTCTAACATGAGCACTTAAACATTGTTTTAAGGATCGAAAACATGCTTTTTTTTTGTTTTTTGCCATTAATTTGAGGGCGTTGTTGATGAAACTGTTAGATGATATATTCTTTTTGGATTTTTTTGACATGAAAACTATGAAAACAAATTTGAAGACATCTTTTTAATGTATTGGAGAAATTTTTTAAATTGCGTAACATGACCACTTAAACATTATTTTAAGGGTCGAAAACATATTTTTTTTTTGACCATTTTTTTAGGGCGTTGTTGATGAAACTGTTAAACAATATTTTTTTATTGTTTAACGTGAAAATTATGAAAAAAATTAGAAGAGATTTTTAATGTATTGGAGAAATGTTTTACAAAATTGTCTAACATGACCACTTAAACATTTTTTAAAGGGTCGAAAACATGTTTTTTTTTTGCCATTAATTTGAGGGTATTGTTGATGAAACTGTTAGACGATATATATTTTTTTAATTGTTTGACGTGAAAACTATGAAAAAATATTTATAGAAATTTTTTTAATTTATTAAAGAATTTTTTTTTAAAATTGTGTAACATGACCACTTAGACATTATTTTAAGGGTCGAAAACATTTTTTTTGTTTTTGGCCATTTTTTTGAGGACGTTGTTGATGAAACTGTTAGACGATATATTTTTTTTTGGATTGTTTGATGTGAAAACTATGAAAAAAAATTTGAAGACATTTTTTTTAATGTATTGGAGAAAGTTTTTTAAAATTGCCTAACATGACCACTTAAACATTGTTTTAAGGGTCGAAAACATGTTTTTTTTTGTTTTTGGCCATTTTTTTGATGGTGTTGTTAATGAAAATGTTAGACAATATTTTTTTTTATTATTAGATGTGAAAACTATGAAAAAATATTTGAAGACATTTTTTTAATATATTGGAGAAATTATTTTAAAATTACCTAACATGACCACTTAAACATTATTTTAAGGGTCGAAAATATGTTTTTTTTTTGTCATTTTTTTGAGGACGTTGTTGATGAAACTGTTAGACGATATATTTTTTTTTTGAATTGTTTGATGTGAAAACTATGAAAAAAATGTGAAGACATTTTTTTAATGTGTTGGAGAAATTTGTTTAAAATTGCCTAACATGACCACTTAAACATTGTTTTAAGGGCCGAAAACATGTTTTTTTGCCATTTTTTTGAGGACGTTGTTGATGAAACTGTTAGACGATATATTTTTTTTTGGATTATTTGAAGTGAAAACTATGGAAAAAAAATTGAAGACATTTTTTTAATGTATTTGAGAAAGTTTTTTAAAATTGCCTAATATGACCACTTAAACATTGTTTAAAGAATCGAAAACATGTTTTTTTGCCATTTTTTTGAGGTGTTGTTGACAAACTGTTAGACGATATTCTTTTTTTTTGGATTGTGTGGACGTGAAAACTATGAAAAAAAATTTGAAGACCACTTAAACATTGCATAACATAGCATGACCATTTGAACATAATTTTGAAATGTACATCAAAAGGGTAGTTAAACAAAGTTGATCACATTACCACAACAATTTATACTTTAATGTCCAAGACGATGACCAGTCCCACAAGGCGGAGGACTTCAATTACGTCGCTGATTTCTTCTCTCATGTATCATTGGTTCTTCGTCATGATGTTGTTGTTGTTCTGTCTTAGGGTTTTCATTTTGGGTTGCTACAGCTGAAGAACTTTGTTCATGCTCTCCAAACGAATAAGGTGCATCGAACTGTTGCAAAGAAGCAAAATATGATGTCGCAGAGCTTGGTGGATTTAAATCGACACCAAATAAATTAGTCATCCATTCATGGCTAACTGCATTTACTGACTCGCCAGTCTGGCCAAAAGGTTGGTGAATAGGCGATGGAGTAGAAAACATTGATTGAGGTGGTGGATCTGGGAATTGTGATTCTTCAAAGGTTGTCCCTGCAGCATTATGGGTAATTGTTGTACGTGGATCATTTAGTTGTTGTGCAATCGACAAGAACATAATAATGCTTTGCCTATACTATTCCATATACTCCAATGTAGGTGTCAGTGGCCCTTCAACCGATTGTCCAGTTAAAACATCATTGTGTTTGTTTTTCCAGAAATTAATCCACTCCGCATGATATTCCATCCAGTCACTATAATGATTACCTCGCATGTCAATATGGTGAAGTCGATCTACATTCATGGGATTAACAGGGATATTTTGATGTAAACCAAATTGTAGCTTGACCCGATTTGTTTGATGTCATTCCACGACGGAAAAACAAATAATTGTAGTGCATGCAGACCAAATGTCCATAAAAGGCTAAACCTCATGTGTAAATCACACGAGAATGGTTGCACGTGGAGCTTAGGCGCATGCAATTCAAAGAAGCGTAACAAATGGATTATCAAAAGTATCAGAGGTCAGCACACTTATGTCGCGCCAATGCTCACACAGGATCATAGGCAACTCGAAAAACACATGATAGTGCAAATTATCCAACCCATTGTCAAAACAACCCAACAGTCTCCATCAAAACATTGATTGCAAAGATCAAAACGTTTATGAATTATACTCTATCCTATAAAAAGACATGGTTAGCAAAGCAAAGAGTGTCAGAGATGATTCATGGAAACTGGGAACAATCATACGCCAAATCTGGCAAAACTTTTGGGAGCTCTGCAATCTTGTATTCCTGGGACTGTTGTCTGCTCAAACAGAATCCGTGTTTGACGAGGGATAAATGATACCTGGAAAAAAATGTTTAAACGTGTCTTTTGGTCTTTTGGTCTGCGCATTAATGGGTTTGCACACTGCAAACCCGTCGTGCAAGTAGATAGTACATGACTTTACGGGAAGTATACAGGCACATTATTGATAGCTACCGCACAAGACGATGCTAATCATATTTTCCCGATTGCCTATGCCATTGTAGAAGGGGATACAACTTCAGCGTGTGGATTCTTCCAAAAGAATTTGAGAAGGCATGTTACTTCACAAAGTAACATTTCTCTCATTTCAGATAGGCACCCTGCGATTATAAGTGCCTACAACAACACAACTAACTTATGGGTTGGGGACACATCTCATTTCTTCTGTCTACGCCACATTGCACAAAATTTCCTTCACGGTAACCCCAACTGCAAACATCTGAAGAAATCACTCATGCGAGTTTGTGAAAATATTTAATATTTTTTCACTCACTACTACAAAAGCTGGTTTTTACGACGGCCAATTAACGACGGTTCTCTAAAAACCGACCTAGTATGGTATGCGGTGGCAATTTCGTAATTATTTGAACAATGATACGCAAACGAAGTCGGTTTATACAATGACCGACGTGGTAGGCTAAAATACTAATACGGTTACGTAGAAACCGACGTTGTCTTCATCTATTCAAAGTCGGCTTCCATAATAACCGACTTTGATTTATTTTTAATAATAAAAAAAAGGGACATATACCTAGCTGTTTCACTCCACTTATAACCCTAAAATCTCCTTCTACTCCTCTCTCGCTGCTGCCGTCCCCGACTCCTCCATCCGCTCCTTCTTCCCTGCCTTTCACGCGCATTCTCTCATCTCAGTGAGTGACGAGCTATGCGACTTCGGCGTCATCGCATCCAGCCTCCGTCACCTCTTCGGCTTCCTCTGTCACAGGTACTGGTACTCTTTTTAGTCGAACTCTTCTTCGTTGATTTATGCCCCGAGAACCTGGCTTCCATTGTTTGAACTCTCCTTTTGTTGTCTATAGGTACCTGTTATTGGAGCTTGTTCCCTTTTGTTTCCGCTATCGT
>PYAF01005385.1:83349-94485 GCA_007407185.1 Glycine tomentella | reverse complement strand
CCCCTTCGAAGGCAAGACCTCTTTCCCCTTCAATTTTCCTTCCATTGAAAAATAGCACAACACGAACAACCTCTGCACCACTTGAACTCATTTCCTGCAATCAACATAAATAAACGTCTGAAGCACACAAACACCCGAAACCCTAAATTGTGTATCCCAAGACCTACACACTAAACACACCGTAACCCACATAACAACATGTCCTGGTAAATCATCAAATGCTAAAAGAAAGTCAATATTGTCAAACACAAAAAGGCACAAAGAAGTGGTCTTGTGTACATAGCAACCTATACTGTAGGTCCAGTCACGCCAAGCCCTAGGACCTAAATCCTAAGCCGGAAGAACCATAGGTGTGTTCCCCATGACCTAAACCCTAAACCATAAGCCCTCAACCCTAGGTCTGTACCCCAGGACCTAACCCCTAATCCCCCCCTAAACCCTAAACCATAAGCCGACACACTTAAACCCTTGCTGTGTACCCCAGGACATAAATCCTAATCCACACATGCGCCCTAAACCCTAAGCCAGAACCATTCAACCCTAGCCGTGTACATAAAACCCTAAACCCTAATCCACCCATGCGCCCTAAACCCTAAGCCGGAACCCTTACATCCTAGGTGTCTACCCCAGAACCTAAACCCTTTTCCCCCCATGCGCCCTAATCCCTAAGCCGAAACCCTTAAACCCTAGGTGTGTACCGTACACCCTATACCCTAATCACACCATAAATCACATACCCTAAGGCGGACCCATTAAACCCTAGGTGTGTATCCCAAACCCTAAACCCTAAATCCACACATGCGACATAAACCCTAAACAAGAACCCTTCAACCCTTTGCATGTACCCTAAGTCCTAAGCCCTAATCCCCCCAATACCTTAAGCCGGAACACTTAAACCCTATGTGTGTAACCCAAACCCATAAACCCTAATCTCAATATCAACCCTGAACTTAAACCCTAAAACGTAAACATAACACACTATCAATCTAACAGCTATGTCGCTAACAATTTTACATTGCCCTAACAATTTTCTAAGTAAAAAATATAACAACGTTAAATAATATAACAACTTTAAATATAACAACTTTAGGGTCAGGGTTTATAACTTACTTCTTTGCAGCGCTAATCTTCACAGAATATCCAATCCCAACCAGTAGATCCTGAAGCAGAGCAACTTCTACACAGCACGCAACATGAAACGCTTCTGCATTGTGGGATTTTTTGGGGCTATATATAGCAAACTGGGCACTCAAACACGCCCCATCTGAGCGTGTTTAAACACGCCCAACATGGGCGTGTTTAAACACGCTCAGATGGGGCGTGTTTGAGTGCCCCAGTTTGCTAAATAACTTCAAATTAGCCCCCTTTTGCTAAATAAATAATAAATTTGTATTATTTATAAAAATTAGCTAAAATATTTAACTAAGTAATTGTATTTTTAATTTATTCTCTTCGACACAAAACATGCACCCAGAAACCGTTTTCTGCATGTAAATAATCGAGGCTTCTCCCCATAGTAAGATATAGATACTTAATAACCAGATAATTTTTCATCGAGTCTTAAAGACATGCAAACCCAATGCTAAAATGATAATAAAAGACAAAGGAGACTAAGATGACAAACGGAAACAAGAAACAACATAAAACAAAGAAGAAGAAAAAAAACAGCAAAATAAACATAAGGAAATTTTTCCAAAGATGAATCAACTAGGTCTAGGAAGGAAGGGGAAACCCGAAGTGGTTCTGGAGCCTGGAGCTGCTGCAATATAGTTAGCATCTGCTTAGCGTGATCATCAAAACGCTGAGACAAGCCCTCAAGATACTGTTGCTGAGCATCCAACCTCGCCTGCAAGTTCAACTCCAAGCGATCCAATCAGCCTATCAGACTCTGGTCAGCATCAATAACAGACTCCTCATCTGAAACGTGACAACACACATACTTTTAAGAACATTGTAGAAAGAAAATTTGAACAACAAAGTCCTCAGACAACAGCTAATCATAATTATACATATACAATTTTTCACAATAAAAAGTAGACTTTAATTTATGTGAATTAATGGTCAGTGTTTTTTTTTAATCCGAATGACTCAAACATTGACTTTACAATAACTTAACACATATTGTTAAACTGAATGAGTTAGACACTTTTGATATGAATGATTTGTGTGAATGTTTTTAAATTATCATTCAATAAAATAATGATATGGTTTTTTAAGTAATTATATATATATATATATATATATAAAAGTAATTGAATAATAATATAAAATATTTTTATATACTAATTACTCTTTAAAATTTATCTTTAGACAATAAAATATTAAATTATTAAGCATTTAATTATAAGTCGTGATGGATGCACACTTAAGTGAAAAGGGACACATTCATTTCTCACTTTTAAAAAATTACATATAAATATTTTAAATATATATATTTTGGCCCGCTAATTTTGTAAATTCGAACTCTCTGTTGATAATTTTTCCTCCTTTTGTGATAACAACAATTAAGAATTGTTTTTTTAACTAGTTTGTCCCCTGCCTCAGGATATATTTGAAAGAAGGAATACACACATCCAAAATAAAAATGGATGTGCTTTGGATACAAAACTTACAGTATGGTACCAACTTCGACTTCTGGTTGTCCCCATCATTGTGTCCACAACATTACAACTGTGCCATCTCTGACCCTTCCAAACCTTTCAACACCATTTGAAGCATTCATATTCAAATGAATAATATTATTTTCCATCCTAATACTCCTATAGCAATCACTGAGGTCCCTGCCCTCTGCCCACGTAATAGACTCAAATCAAATAATTTGAATTGTACGGCACCAACCGAACCTGCAAAACAATCACAAAAGAAAAGTTACCAAAAAGGCAGAAACGTAGAAAGAAATATTATGGAGAAAAAAAGATGTTACATATAACTATGCTATTATTTCGTAAACAAAGAGCTTTCCTTTGTTCCATACGTTTTCCACTGATGAAGCAAATTGCAATGAAATCCCACTTCATGTGTTAATAGAGCATTAGAGTGCATAATTAGGACACCTTTGTTACACAAACACATTTGTTACATATGTGAGCTCAAACGAAAAAGGGAAACATTTTGCAATCGTGTAATACTACTATTTTGTTACTGGGTGAGGGTGATAGTCAGCGATGGGATGCTTCATGTCCTCACCGGTTGCCTTGTGCACTATAGAAAAAGCAGGGTATCCCTCTTCATCCTTCACCCTCGTGATGTACCTTTCGACCTTTTACCAATGCTTCATCAAAAAAGGTGAAACAAAAATGGCACGGAGGGCAATAAAATAACCATGTACCAAAGAAAAAACAATCACACCTTGAAATTTTGTGTCAAATTGTACCAAACTCATTGAAAAAAAATCAGCTTACATGATTTGTCTTAAATGTTCTCATATATGTTGTCTTGACATGAGAAATTAATTTCTAAAAAGTAGTTGGTTCAAGTAATACTATTTCTTTAAGTAAGATATTAAATCTAAGTTTTGTGGAGAGAAAAAAATGTAGTTATAAGAAAAAATCTCACAAAAAGTGATTAGTTAGATTTTTGAAAAAAATTAATTATCAATAAATTGATAACATGATAATTCCAAAACAAATGGTTGAGAAATTAATTATTAACTCAAAATTAATTTTGAATTTAAACAATGTTATATAACAGTCAAAAAGAAACTTTTGGCATCGATATAAATTGATTTATATTGAACGTAAATTTTATTACTGACTTGCTTTTAAAATTCAAGCATATATTATAATCAATTTTGCAAATCTACACCCAAACACACACCAATGTAACCTGGTACGGGTCGCTTGGATCGGCAGGCGCAATAATGACCTTGCCATCACGAATGGAAAGCGAAAAATTTGGTGCGGATTTGCACAAAACTCTCACAGAGGATTTGTAAGAAAAAACAGAGGTAGTGGCAACATTGGCGTTATCGGAATGGGAACGAAATGAGAATTGTTCACATTTATATGCACAGCAAGTGAGTGCATATGGGTAATGTTGATAAGGGTAATTCTCAAATTCTTCATTAAGATCACTTACACCATATTCAATGAAAAAATTTTAAGTTAATTTTTGAGGTTCTATGATCTCATGTCATAATGTTGATAAGGGTAATTCTCGGATTCTTCATTAAGATCACTCACACCATATTTAATGAAAATTTTTTAAATTAATTTTTGTGATTCTATGATCTTATGTCATAATTTTGATTCATTAGTACGAAACTTTACAAAAATTTAAAAAAATGCATTTTTAATTTTTTTATTTAATTAAAATTTAATTATGATGTTATATGTCAAATAAATATTATTTTTTATTATTAAGAAATAATTTTTTACAGAAAATATAAATCTTATTTTTAAGATATCTTTCCTATCACATAGATTTGCTTTTATTTTAAGAAATCTTTCAAGAAATTGTCATTAAAGATGTTATGAGGTTGTAGTTTTTGTTAAACGAACCTCCCATATTTTTTGCTCAAATTCATCAAGAGAGAAGGGTGCTTGATACTAAAGGTTGCCTTTGTGGATAGTACTAGCCAATGCATCGAAAACTTAAGATTGTTGTTAACACGTGGCGCAATAGTGTTTATTGAAGAAACGGTAATTTCCTTTTCAACTTTCCAACCATTAGATGGTGTAATTGAGGATCTCTTGGTATTCTTCTTCGATGAATATGAAACATCAGTGTTGAATATTTCATATTTAAACTATTGAAATAAAGCTTTAATTAAAAAAAAAGTAATATTATGAGTACGAGACTACAAGTGGTGCTGGAATAAACAAACATCTTCCAACACTCTTTCTCTATAAATTGAGTATTTTCTTTCCACTGTTATAAACAAGCGTAAATAATCAAACAGACTTAGGTCTTTATGAGAATTAACAACTAACAGTTTTAAATAGATTAATAAGTACTGTATATTATTTCAAGATAATGTAAAAAATAAATATAAAAATAACAACAATATTATAACATTAATTATTATATTATATTTTTCTGTAAAAAAAACAATTATTAGACATGAAAAGATTTATTTTTTGGTCAATACTTAAAAAAACCGTAAGTGTGACCATCTTAAGCCCAACGGGCCGCTTAGCCTATGCTATCCAATCAAAGTTTTAACTTTAAACCAAAAATAAGTTTGGAAAAAAAAATATATGATTTTACTTTTTATATTGGTGAAATCTTGTTTTTAATCAAGTTTTTATATCATCTAATTTAGTCTTTTTATTTTAAAGAAAACTTGCTTTTAGTCTTTTCTCACATAATTTCACAAACAACATTAACTTCTATTTGACGTGATAAACATAATACTTTATTTTTTTAAAAAAAGATTAAAATGATGTGAAAAATTATTTTATTTAAAAAAAAATTACTGGTTTGTCTCTCCAAACACTTTCAAAGGTTTCTTTTTTATCTTCGTTTCTATTGTGATTTTTTAACAATTGTTGCATATTTGTTCTTGTGCCTTCTTCTAATTTTATTTATTTCTTGAACACTGTTTTCATGAATTCACACAATTAAATGATAGTGTAATCTATTTGGTATGTAGGAAATGAAGTCAACATCATTTGTAAGAAAGAACTAAATACAAGTTTTTGGTAAAATATACGTAGATTAAATTTTATGATATGAAACTATGGGAATTAAAAATAAAATTTCATGAAAATATGAGGATTAAAAACATTATTTTAACAAAAATGTAGACTGCAAAAATACTGCCTTTGGGACAAAATAACACACATTGCGTGAGTCAAAATAGGAAATTTCAGGAGACCAAGCAAATAGTTACATGATCACCATGTACCATAAGATTCCAAGGCAAGAAAAATACAGCATAAGATATCAAGTTTAGAACAATGCCACAAATCTTGCATATGATCTATAGATTATTTCTATAAAACAGTCGGACACCCTTTTGTTATCAAATTATAGTCGTACTTCAGAAATTTGTTTTTCGAATTACACTCATCACGTTTTTATTTATTTTTTATTTTTATACTAATCTCATTAATGAAGTGTTTGTTTCACAACACTTTATTTATTCTCAGGAATACAAGAATAGAAAATTTTATTTTGCATTTGTTACGAAATAATAAAATAATTAATTGTATGTATATTTTATTTTAAAAAAAATTATAATCTCACATTTAACTAATATTTAATTATAATGAAAGGACAGACAAAATTTATTCCCATATAACAATAATTTCTCTGTGTGTAAAATTCAAATATACTCTCTTTTACAACCCATTAGTACTGCCCTCTCAATGTTCCCTTCATGTTACGCCTATAATTTGTTTCCTTTCCCACTAATTATTCTTGCATATTGTACCAATTCCATTCACGCAATTTCGTTAACGTTACCGCCAATTTCATTCCCTCTCAATGCTCCTTTGTGACTAAATCTCATTCACGCTATACCTATTTCCTACATGTTACTCACTATAATTTTTTCCTTTTTCTCCAATACTCCTTTTTTTAATAAGCAATCTTACTCCTCTTTCAACAGGAATAGCCAAAGGAGGGTATGATTATCTCTTTCAACAGGTAAGCAATATGAGTATTCATATGTCTAAAAAATTAGAGTTAAAAATTCATTATTTCCCCGAGTCACAAATTGTTTCCATGTTCAGCTGTCATATTGCGTCGTCAACATTCTTTCTAGCTCCCATTTTATTATGTAATTACAGCGTCTTTAATAGAAAATTCTTTCATGATTTCTTCACTTGAAGAAACCATTTCATGAAGAAATTGTGCAGTGGAGATTGTCTCCGTAGCAGAATAGTTTCTTGAAAAAAGAGAAGTGAATCCTATATAAGAAACTCATTCTTGACAATAAAATATTATTATGTAGGATTAACTACCCCTTATATAAAAAGAGGAAAAATAACGAGAAGAAACTTAATCCCATAATGGAATAAAAAATGAAGAACCAACAAAAGCATAGAACATAACCATATCAAATCAACAAACCAAATTCAGTAGATCATCGGGTGACGATGGTGGTTGCACGAGGGTGGTCCGCGACAAAGGCTCAAGGGTGACGATGGTGGTGGCATAACGGAAGGGCCGCGACGGTAGTTGCGCGAGTGAAGGATCGCGATGGTGGTGGCACAAGGAAAGGGCCGCAACGGTGGTCCCGCAAGTGAAGAGTCGTGTTGGTGTGGTGTGGTGTGAGAGATGATTAAGATACAGAGAAAGGGAAGCAATTTGGGGAAGAAGAAGATAGAAGGTTCCAGAGAAGGCATGGAGAAGAGAGAAAGAAGCAGGCGTGGAGAAGTGCAGAAGAGAGAAAGGCATGCGTGCAACGTTATGGAGAAAAGAGAGTGGGTTGTGGCATAAGATTTTTTGAAAATAAAAAATAAAAAGCAAATGCATGAGAGAGAGAAAAGAGAAGGAGAGTGGAACATTAAAAAATAGTCGTTGCATAAAAAATAGCCGTTATATGTGGTTCCTTATAAATTTGGGTCATATGGATAAAGTTTTAACGAATGATATTTATCCAGACTTTGTTACATTTGTGAAGATCATCTCAATGCCACAAGAAGAAAAGAAAAAATTATTTGCACAACAACAAGAATCGGCAAGAAAGGATGTAGAACAGGCGTTCAGAGTGTTTCAATCTCGATTTGTAATTATACATGATCCGACACATTTTTTGGGATGTTACTAGAATGAACAATATCATTTATGTATGCATCATATTGCATAACATGATTGTCGAGCACGAACTTAATACATATCAAAATAATATTGATTACGATATTGTAGGTAACCTCATGTCAACATTTGAAGTATTTTTAGGTTCTCATCCTAGTATCAAAGATCAACATACCTTTAAAAGAGAACAGAGGTTCATGACAAACAAAAACACTATCAACTTCAAGCAGTTTAAGAACATTTTGAAAACGAAAATAACAGTAATTAATTTTATGAAATATTTTTTATTTTTCATGATTATGTTTTTTTATTTAAATGTCATTGTGTTTAATTATCTATCATTATGTAAAAATTTATTTTGTATTGTTACGCATTTCGTTTCAATGTTATGCCATTTTATTGTTTTTAATTGATATTTAATATTTTCTTCTATTATTTATATTTATTATTTGTATTTATACAAACTTAAAAAATGATAAGCATTTTGTTTGTTTTATACATTAAGAGTATTTTCTTCTTGTATATTATACTAACACTCAAATAGAAGGTTCTACCGTCCTCTCAACTTAATGCATCTCAAAGCCATTGATAATTCCGTCACTTTGAACTCCTGCATTTAGCATAATTTTTTAGAAGAATCAGTCACAACTCACAAGATTTCACTCTTTGGAGAAAGAAAAAAAAATTAGAAATGAATTTGTTAAAATTTCAGGCACGTTCAACATCAAAAAGTATGCCGAGGGAGCAGGGGGGTTACCGTAGTTCATCATTCTAAAAAATATAAATTAATTTTTGAAACCTCAATTATTCTAAGATCAATACTTTAAAAATCTTTATTTACTATTGAATAAAAACCAGCTCTTTCCTAAAAAAATGATCCATTCTTTTAACATATTTATTCTTAAATTTTTATATTTAGACCTCGTCTAGGTCAATTGAGTGCTGATTTGAGTAACCAATGGCACGGAAAGGCAATAAAATAAGCATTCGCCAAATCACATTGAAAAAATCAGATAAACACGATTTGTGTTAAATGTTCTTATATTTTGTCACTGTTGAGAAATTAATTATGAATTCAAAATTGAGTGAGTCACAGCAACCTATGTAACCTATGCAATGGATAGAAAAATTATAATTTATAGATTTCAATTTTATTATAGACTTGCCTTTATTACTATCTTGCTTTTAAGATTCAGATAAATAGAAAACTTGAATTTCAAAACAATTTTGACCAGATAAATGTTATATATTTATAATCAATTTTACAAATATACACCCAAACAAACACTGATGAGTAGGGACGCGTTACCTGGTATGGGTCGCTTGGATTGGCTGGTGCAAGAATGACAAGGCCATCACGTGTAGAAAGTGAAAAATTCGGTGCAGCTTTGCAGAAAACCCTCTCAGAGTGGGTTATTAAAAAAAGCAGAGGTAGTGGCAACAACATTGGAGTGATGGGAATGGGAATTGGAATATTTGTTCACAGCTATGTTCACAGCAAGTGGTGCAAATGGGTAATGGTGAGAATCTCCCATATTGTTGTGCTCAAACTCAAAATCCCAGGAGAAAGGGTGCTTGATATATAGTAGTACTTGATACCTAATGGTTAGGCCTTAATTAGTTCGATAGAAATGGAATGGACGTTGAATGAAATAATAATGTTGCTTGGTAGCGAATGCCTCGAAGATTTCTGATTCTAAAATATCCAAACATCTTATAAGAGTCATGGTTCTCTCCCTTCATAAACAAAATTATCTTCCATTGTCATAAGAGTCTTTTTTCTTTACATTTTCAAACTTACATCTCTTTTTTTCTTCCCGTAATAATATCTATATTTCATTTTTATTTCTTCTCCTTAACATTTAACTTCTTTGATTCCTCTATAAATTATGATTATTATTATCATGAACTTCATCTTTACCTCACATAACCTTCGAGCATCTTTAGTCCCGGCTTGAATCCCTTCCCGTATCTTAATCTTCTTCCTGAAAACAAAACAAACAGCACAATACAAATCCATTTGAAGGTCATTGATGTAAAGGTCGTTGCACTGTTCTGAGTCCTTTCACAGACCAACCCTAAAGTCTATTGAACCGACCATGTAATTGTTCTAAATCCCTTCCCGTATCTCAATTCTCCATGCACGTATTTCATTTGAAGGTCATTTATGTGAAGCTCGTTGAACTGTTCTGAATCCTTCACAGACTAGTCCTGAAGTCTATGAACATGAACATATGATTGTTCTGAATCTCTTCTCGTATCTCATTTCTCTTTCTACCTCATAACCGAAGCACCTATTGTGCACTATCCTAAAGCACCTCCTGAACTTATACTAATCAAAGTCATTTATGAAAGAGTGTTTGAAGAAGCAATTGACAAGTTGGCATGACCAATATTCATGCACCAACTTGAGGGGGAGTGTTGAAAGGAAGTTTTTGAATTTAAAATATTATTATTTTAGATAGGATTCTATTTATTGTTTGTTTGTTTCATATTATTATGAGATATTTGTTATACTCACTTGTATAAATAAACTTAATTTTAAGAGGAAGAAAAAGAATGAATTGTTAGTATGTTTCCTATTATTATGGAACATCTGTTATACCCACTTGTATAAATAAACCTCATTTAAAAAAAAAAAAAAAAAAGAATGAAAACAGTGACAAAGCTATATGAGAGTCATGACATCCTCCATGAACAATCTTCCGCTACCATAAAAGTCTTTCTTCGTCACATTCTCAAACTTATATCTCAATTTTTCTTCTCGTATCAATACCTATATTTCACTTTTATATTTTCTCCTTAACCTTTACCTTCTTTGATTCCTCTACAAATTATCAATGAAAATAAATTCTTTGACTCTTGGCATCCTTCAACGTCAATATTAAAATAAAAACTTTAATTTAAATTAAAAGTAATATTATTATAGAATATTAAGAATAAGGGTGTGTTTGATTTATCCTTAGGTGAAACATCTTCATATTTCCATTCACATTTTGGGAGAATTAAGAATTCAAAACTTTTGATTTAATGACCATTTGAGAATCTCTAAACGATAAAACAAACATGCACTAAGTAATATAAGTAATACAAGTGATGCTAAAGATATCTAATGATTAATGTGAATAGATTTAACAATTGTCTTTTAAATATTACATAATTTACAATGGTAATTAAATTTAATATATAAAAAAGTATACAAATAAAATAATGATAATAATAATCATTCTTTAAATTTAAGATACATATTGAATATTTATTATTCTTTAAGAAATAAATTTATATGAATAAGAAATTATAATGTCTTCTAACTAATCATTATGAAAAATATTTATTGTTATTATTATTATTAAAAATTATTATAATTGTTGTAAAGTATTCAATAATAAAATAGTTATAACTATTAAACAATACTATCTTTCCGAATTCACT
>PYAF01005385.1:49175-76472 GCA_007407185.1 Glycine tomentella | reverse complement strand
GTAACTCAGTTGGTCAGAGCACGATTTTCCTAATTGAAGATTAGGGGTTCGACACCCACCTGGACCATTATTTCAAAAACCATTTTAAAAAATTTTAACTCGTACGGATTACGAATCCATAAGAACTTTACGGATTACGAATCCGTACGGATTTACTCTTACGGATTACGAATCTGGAAGAATAAGATTCTTACGGATTACGAATCCGTAAAGTTCTTACGGATTGCGAATCCGTATGAACCTTTTTTCGGATTATGAGAAGGATAAAATCGGTATTGCACTGTGTACGCTAGGTGTATGAGAAAAACGACTGGTGTAGGAAGTTAACCCCCTAAAGTAAGCCAACCTAGCCTGACTCACTTTTTAGCCAACCCGTGGTGGACCAACCCGAATTAGCCAAGTTGGCCCGTATTGATAGGTCTAATATGGAGATTAGATTATTCATCTTATTACCCATTTCCCTTTTTTTTCTATTTCTTTTTTAAACTGTAAAAGTTGTAAAAAAATGAGTGGCATTTCTCTTTTAAAAGAAGTTCTCAAGTGCCTCGACGCGCAACCTAAAATATAAAGGAAATTTAAGAATGAAAAATGAAACATTGAAAACCCATGATGCTAGCGAGTCACATTGTACTCTCCCCAAGTTAGTTAACTAGTCATCATTCATCAGTGATAGATGCAACAAGTAACAGCAGCAGTAATTGTTCACACTGAATCACATTAAGATATACTAGTAAGAAGATACATGAACTGTATACCAATATATATGTATGGAAATCAGCACATTAACCAGTGCCACATGTATGCAATAAATATTAGATAAACACACTTATTCTATTGAAAAAAGCCGATTGCTTGGTACCAGTAAATGCACTACACACCATTCATACTCTAGACAACACCAAACCACTCAAATAGAGAGCCAATAGTCCTCTCAACTTAATGCATCTTCAAAGCCACTCACATATCCCGTCAATTTTACTCCTGCATTTAGCATAATCGTTAAGATTTAAGAAGAATCAGTTACAATATTTCATTCTTTTTTTGGAAAGAAAAGAAAAATGGGAACAAATGATTTTGTAAATATTTCAGGCACATTCAGCAACAAAAAGTATATCAACTATTTTTTTTTTTCTTCTTCTGGATCATATGCTACCAAAGAAAAAGAAACATAAGCTATTGAGTAGATAGTATAACTTCAGAATCATTAGGAATCCTCTGACCAAATGTTGAGACTTGAGACACTTAAAACATCAAACGTTAGTCTTGATAACAAACACAGCATATATACATTACAAACTTCTTTACCGTTAGATAATAATGTTTTAAAACTATTTAGGCACTTAGAAGGAATCACAAAAAGGAAGAAACATAATAGAGATTTGCTGGGAATTTAATTTATGTTATGGATAGAAAACTTACAGTAAGGTACGATCTTCCAACGTTGGTTATCACCTTTGTTCCAGTCCCAGAGGACTATTGTAGTGCCATCACGCACACCTCCAGAATTCTTATCGCCATGAAAAGCATCCACATTAAGATGAACATTGTTAACCATCCTTATAGCTCTGTGGCCATCTCCTAAGTCACGGCTTTCAGTCCACAGAATAGACTCATCAAGATAGTCTGGCTTGTAAGGTATCAGCCGAACCTACATAAGAATTATAAGATTTCTCATGTAATTCACAAATTACCAGAAAGGGGGAAATGAAGAGAAGGTAGGAATGAGGATGTTATATAAAATTGCTATTTTCTCCCAACAAAAGGATCTTCCCCTCTATCCACTTTCCATTCACTATCTACTATCCATGAAACAGGATACAGGGAGAACCACACACAAACAAGTGATGATATGTGCAACTCAACCATAAAACTCAAGACTTCATAGCAATATGCAAAGTACATTACTGAAAGATCAAATTGACAAAGTATAGAAAAAGAAAGAGATACTGTCACATGTTTTTGTTATAAAAAAAGTTTTAAGGGCCAGGGAGCATTTTGATGCTGTCTCACTCCAAGGTTACGCCATGCCACATGCCTTGGAAAAGACTACAACTACTAATAATAGTAATAAACTAATAATAATACTTGAAGATGACTTTTGCTTCTTTTAACTTTGAAGTTGGAACCCATTTTTATTCACATTGGTGGAAAGGAAATAGACAAACCAAGATGCTTCACTCTGCAATTATCCCAATGCAAACAGTTTGGTAATTTGCACATCAGAACAAAAGCAACTTTATCTTAAAAGCAGAAAGCTCCAAGCAACTCATCAGAAAGCAATTTAAAAAAGGACCTCACTCATCAGGGTAAGCTTCATTATTTGATTCTAAAGTAATTATTATTATTATTATCATATATCCACTTTCTCATCCATCTAATTTCCACAGCAACTCAGTATCAAATCTATCATTTTTTTTTTCTCTTTACTTTTTCTTTCTACCTCTCTCTTCCATCCACTCATAAACCCCATTTTTGGGGTGTAAGTTAGCCATTTTCCTTGACTTTATTTGAAACAGAAAAGCTAGCAAAGCCATCATGTTTGTACGGTAAATACTGTAGTAACAGAACATCAAGAATCAAAATTACAGATTGACATCCATTTGCTGTAACAGACATCACATTCCGATTCAAACACAGATTCGCTGCAATCAGGAATTTAACACATTCCCGCAATCAGCTAACTGTAACCCATAGATGAAAACCAGAAGAATCATATTCTATCTCCAAAATCAAACTTAAAAAAAATACATCTAAAATTTAAACCGTCTGATCTTCATCCAACAACAGTGCTGTTTCACTACTGTGTGAAAGCAACAAATCTGAGTCGGGTTCCTTTCATTTCCATCACGAAACACTGGCAAGAAAACATAACATAGCTACAATGCTTATCACCTATAAGGATCATTCAAACAACTCACAATTCTAAGGATGAACTTTTCTAGAAGCACTTCTGGGAGAAGAAAAATATATGATAAGGGCTTCTCCTTAAGCTAAAATCATTTCATTTTTTTATCTTCTTATTTTCTTCTAGTGGAATTGCTTCTAGATAAACTTATCCAAACATGCCCTTATTCCAAAATCCTAACTGAAAACCCAGCTTAGCAAGCACAATCATATCAACGAGTAAAACTTGAGAAAGAGATCTTACAGGATGAGTAGCACCGATGGAGTGCTTCAAGGCCTCACCAGTGGCCTTGTTGATCAAAGAGAAAGCAGGGCAACCCTCTTCATCCTTCACCCTCGTGCTGTACTTCTCATCCTTATACCAATGCTGCATTTCAAATAATAAAAAAATAAAAAATAAAGACTAAATGATCATTTTGGTTCCAGAACGTGTAACCGGATAAAAGGTGTGACAATTTCATCCCGTCTTGTGGTGTCTGCGGTGAAGTTTCTTTCTTTTTTTCAGGGACTAAATTTTCACTGGCGGGTTTATATATTCAGGGACCAAAATGGTCAAACATTACAAAAAAAAAAAAAAAATTCAGATTTAGGGTAGAATTGGGGTTGAGAGGGAGACACACCTGGTACTGATTGGTGGGATCGGAAGGAGCGAGAATGACTTGGCCGCGACGAATGGTGAGAGAGAAATTGGGATTAGCTTTGGTGAAAACCCTGACAGTGGGTTTGGTCGAGAGACCACCGGTGTTAACCTGGTGGTTCACGTGATGAACAGTGGTGGGGGGTGCGTTGTTGTGGGAGGAGAAAGCGGAATGGGGGGTTTGGTGGTGGGACTCGTGAGCCACGTGGTGCACGGTGGTACTGCGGCCTCCGTGAGCGGGGTAATCAGCTGCAGCGGGAGCAGGTGGGTAAGCGTGGGCGAACGAGTCATGATCACGATGATGGTGGGAAGGGGGTGGAGGCGGGGGAGCGGAGTAGTTGTTGAAGTCATGGGACACGTGTCCTGGTGTCACGTGAGCGGAATGGAACACGTGGGTCTCCGGCTGAGGGGGTGGTGGTTGAGGGATGCCGTAGAACGGTGGTGGCGGGTTGTTGAAGGAGTTTCCCGGCGGAGGGTAAACGGTGGGTCGTTCGTCGTCGTCGTCCCTGCGGTGGTGGGTGTGGGTGGCGTGAGAGTGGTTGAAGGGGAACGACATGGTTTGGCTCTGCGTTTTGGAATATGAGTTTAGTTGAGGGAAGAGAAATGGTGCTTTGTTGTTAAGCTACTTACTTTGGTTTATACAATTTGATGTTGAAATAAATAATAAGGGGAGGGCCCACCTCTACATCTAAACTTTCAAAAAATATCACTGACTTTCGGGTCCTCTCGGATACGTGGCGCGAGTTCGCTTCGTGCGGAGAGGTTTCTTTTTTGCCACTTTCGATTGACTATGTCATCACAATGATAATTAATATTAATAAATTATTAAAATTAGAGTAACGTGTCCGTGTGAATTGATAGATATACGATTTGTTTATGTGTTTTTTTTCTGGTAAATTGTTTTTTTTTAAATCATATTATTAGTAAATAGTATTAATCACCACTCGAATCAATTTGTTGGTTTTTGATAAATTGTTCGTGTTTATGTAATAGTGTTTAGAAAGTTGATAAGTGACTTTAATGCTTTAGATAAATAAATACATTATTTAATTATTTAAAAACTAGAAAGTATTTAATGAAATATATTAAACTTTATTTTTTTTTTGTTTATATAAGAAGTAAAAAAATAATTCAAAAAGACAAATCAAAAAGTTAATTAATAGTTTCATACATTTAAATTGTATTTTAAAAATATTCATAAAATTGAATGGTTCTTTTAATGATAAAATAATTTAAGTAATGGTTATATTCAATGACACAACCCATTAGTCAGGGAATAACTTTTCCAACTAATGTATAAATTTAAATAGGGAATTAGCATGTGTTTTATTCTCTTTGTTCTTTCTTATATTTTTTATTTTAAAAAAATAGTTCTGGAGTTTTTTATTTTTACTCTACAATAATGCATATGTATAAATTAATCAAAAATTGAGTGAAAAATAAACATACCCTTTGAGTCTTTGAATGGTGAGGCATATTAATGATGTCTTTATGTGCAAGATCGGATCGATTGAACTGAGAATCGGTAATATAATTAGTCTGATTTTGTTATTGAATCGGTCATGCAGATGATCCGATCAAATTCAATCAAAATCAACCAATTTTATAATGTTAAATTATTTTTTATTATTTTCAAGTTTTAAAATTAATTTATTAATAATAGACAATATTACCCTCTCTCTCCCCTCCCACATAATTTGTTTTGTGGATCACACATGGATATGTACTGGTTATAATTGAAAAGAAAATTAATGTTACTTTAATTTTTGAAAATGTCAAATAAATAGTTTTTTTTTTTTAAAAAATCCAACAACTAAAAGAAACGAAGACAACATTACTCTTAAAAGAACATTAATAATTTACCTATCTAACATTGGGTCCATATTTCTTTTTCTAATAATTAAGACAAAAAAGTGCACATATTTGTTTCTTATATAAAACATTGAATAGTGTATTTAACTATTACATTTTTTAAATATTTATATAAAATATATTAAATGAAAAGTTATTTCTCACCACGAAGATGAGATCACAACAAAGAAAATAGATTCATCAAATGGGGTTGGAATTGAAGGTGAATCATCTGTTTTGAACATCATTTTGATCTCAACAAAATTTCTAGTATTGACGTTGAAGAAGTCATGAAATCCAGTAAAGCATCTACAATAGAAAGTTAAATTTCAATTTGAATGACTAAAAATGTAAACTTTTCTTTGGGAACTAAATAAAATTTTAAATATGAAAGATTAAAAACATAACTAAGAAAAAAAAACAATTCTATTTTTGATCGGTAAAAAAAAAAAAAAACAATTCCTTTGGATTTGATTAAATGAGATTACCATTCATTTATTTTTCACGATAAAATGACACTTCACCTAATTACTGATGTTGCATTTGAATTATCAACTATTCTAGATTGCAATGATCATTGCCAATTTAAAGAAGATAAAAAATGTTCACACTACTCATCTCTCTTACGTTTATTAAGTATAAAGTCAAAACCAAGTAGTTATTGTGGTTCCCCACAGATGGTCACCCTATTATAAACCGTAAACAATGCTATATAAACTTTTGCATAGATAATTATTTTAGTACTTATAAGAAAAAATATAAATAAATTAAATTCATTTTTTTCGTAAATTAAAATTAATATATCCCCTTAGTTTTCATCTAACTTATTCTTCTTCAAATGTTAAAGTGCATAAGTTATTTTAACTTGCAACATCGTTAGAACCACAATTGGTGCTGCTATCCTTCTAATCCTCGTGCACGAGACAACTACTGACAAGAAGGGTCATTGTAGAACATAAATATAAGGTTCTCTTTAGATAATTTTTTTTAATAAGTATTTATAATAAGAAAAAATAAAATGAAAACTTTTTTTTTTACAAAAAAACTTATGTACTTCTATTTTTATAGAAATTCTTTTCTTAATCTTCTCTAAAACCTAAGATGGTTATTTATTTTTAACTTATGAAATAAATTTGATTCATTTTATTTTATTTTCATAAATACTGATTAAGAAATTTATAAAATTTTAAAAATATATACTCATGAACATTATTTGTTCGAGTATACAAATTGTTATTTACAAGTTCTCGCAGTATGATGTCTTGGACTTTATAAAAACTAGACCGAACAACAAACCCACACGACCCAATCTAATGTGGGCTTGCGTCACTCTTTAGAGGGCCCAAATTACACACGCAAAACAAAACAATAATAAATTAATTGAAACCAAGAGTTGGCAACAACTTTCCATATAAAATTGGAAATTTTTTAATTTTAATCTTTTCAAGTTTTTTTTTTTTAAAAAAATTTATGAGCCTTTGTTTCACGGATAATTTTTTTAATCTTAAGAATGTTTTTTTCCTATAATATAACACGACAATGTTATTTTTGACTATTCATAAGAAAAATATGTTTGATTAACTATTAAAATTGGTTGAAAATATTTTTTATATTTCTAAAAATAATTACTTGTGTTTGGATGAATTATTTTTCTTGAAAATATATATTATAATTACTAAAATATTTTTATTTTGTTAAAGATATTTTTTATACCGAATACAAGCAATGTACAAAAACCTCGCAATTTTTATCTATGCATAAATGCTAAACAAGTTTCGTATCTAACATTATATACATAGTTGTGAAAGGCGGTCCATTCCCATTGACCAGGTCGAGGTAGTGGATCAATGGATCGGTGATTCAACTGGTGGGCTAGTAATTCACTTGGTTTGATCCAATATATATTAAAAATTAAAAATTATATGTATCTATTATATATAAGTATATAACTAACATTATTTGAGTAAGAATTCCAAATTCAATTTTTTTATTTAAAAAAAATCCAAAAGTTTAATTTTTAAAAGAAAAAATTTAAAACTCGATCGGGTTGGACCAGTCCAACCGGGATCCAGTGGCCTACGCAGACGGGTTTGACCAGGTCATTCGGGGTCAATTGCATAACCAATCCAATAATGAAACTGGCTCGGTTAAGCTATTGGGTCCCGGTCTGACCAGTCCGATCGACCGAAACGGATCGGGTTCAATAACACTAATTATATACAAAACCCTTTGGAATGTAATTGGCTATAACATGAAAAAAAAAATGCGGGAATGAAATTGGTTCAACATTAGGGTTGACATTGTGGGTGGGTCTTGGCCCAACACTCCAGCCAACCAAAAATAGGGGGGCGAGCTAGGTGACTCAACCCGCCAGCCCGCATAGTGGCCTACCTCGCCCAATCTTGCCAACCAAGTAGGACGAGATGGGTTGGCCCATTAATCCGTCATACATTTTATAAAAATAATGTAAATAATAATTAGTGTTTAGGTTTTGGGTTCTCACTTTGTAATTTTTATTTTAAGTTTACAATATTATTCAAAAAATCAAAATACATATTTATTATTATTTTTATATTATTTTATAAATTAAATTTCTCTAATACTAATAGGGAATTTTATATTAAAATCAGATTTAGATAAATAATTGATATATTTATGCTCTATAACCAAATTTGTTCATTTAAGTTAATTTTATGAAATAAAATATTAAAACTTCCTTTTTTTCCTTTTCTTTTCTATTTTTGGCAGTTGACCCACCAACCCACCCCTAAGCCCAAGATTTTCAACCCACCTTAACGCGTTTTTGGTGGGTTAGTGGCAGGGCGGACCAAAATGGGTCGGGTTGACTAACTTTGCCACCCTATGCAATATATAAGAACATAATTTGTGGAAAAGGAAAAAATCATAGCAGGTAACATGAAGGAGCATTGTAAGGATAATGTGGTAGTTGGTAATAAGGATGGGATATATGGATTTTAACTCATGAGAAGACATTCATGTCACTTAAGAATAAATTTTTCTTATCCCTTTCGTCGGGATTAAATATTGATTAAATGTGAGATTATAGTTTATCCATGAATAAAATATACTTGAGATTAATTGTTTTATTACATCGATGTGAGATAAAATTTTCTACCCTTGTATTCTCAAAACTAAAAAAATTATCTAACAAATGTCCTTTTAAAGATTTTTTTTCTTCTATTTTAGTCCAATGATAATTGATGACATAACAATGTTGGGAACTCCTTTACTTATCATATTATCAATCAGTCTGACAATGCATTCACATGTAATTTTTTTGATAAACTAAATAAATTCCTAATCAACTAATTAATGTGACATCATCTGTTTTGAATAGATAATGGCGTACTTGCAGATCTTTTGTTGTTATGGTCTAAAACCAACTTTTGATAGCATACCTCGATATAAAAAAAGAAGCATTAGTGACCAAATTTTCATTTTCATGAAATTCGGTTGCCAAACAAGTTAGCAATCAAATTGATGAGTGAACCATGATTGTCACAATGAATCTCGCTAACAATTTAATTATTGAATAAACATTAAATTGAAATTAGCGACCAATATATTCAGTTAGCATTTTGTTGGCAAATCAGTTAATCATAAGATTCTTGTTGCTAAAATCTTAGAAAGGGGGGCGAAATTAACAACTGAATATTTTGGTCGCAATTCACAAATTTAGATGCAAAGTCATAATTCAACATAAATATTAAAATAAAATTTGCGTTTGTAACTGATAATGTGATCACAAAGATTTACATTAATAAAATGATGCTAGCAACCGTTTCTTCGATCTTTTTTTTTTAACTAAATAATAATTTTACAGAGACATTGTTATTTGATTAGTTACTTTTTTACTTGCTTTATTATTATTATTAACAACAATTAAATAAAATAATAAATATATTAATTGCAACCCAAAAGATCAAATAAATATGATGAACTAATATTAAAAAATGATAAAACATATATAATACAATATAGTAGTGTTTCATGTGTCAGTACGCTAAATGGTATGCTTGAAAAATCAATTTTGAATTGAGATAAATTAAATGGGCACATCAAATGTTAATTTTGATTCGATCAAGTCAGGTTGAAATTTTGCCTATCCAACGCATGCATATATTCATCTGGGTGCATGTTGACTAAAAGAGAAGATCTCTATTTCTTGTTACCCATTTTTCGGTGCTTACTTCTTACCCATTTGTTTTAATATCCTCCGTGCAATATAGAATAAAATTTAGACTTAGCAGGAGGCTACTTAATTTATACATGAAATTTTGCATGCATTTCGCGTAAGACTGACAAATAAGGGGATTGAAGAGATAAAACATATTAAAATAAGGAGTCTGGTTAGCACACCAATTGCATTGTATTGGTAGTCCTTATGTTTCGTTGTTGTTAATTAGCATCAGAAGTCAAAGTTCAATCTCCACACACATGAAGATTAATCAAGAACACGTGGGAGTAGTTGGAAACACGTGATAATGATCACCCCTCATGTAAGTGATGTAACCTTAATAATATTTTTTATTATCTGTAAAAATCGATGATAATTTTTCTTATAAACCGAAAGCACCATTAGTATAAGATATACCCAGACAACGGTTACAAGACAAAGGAACAAACATATGCCCCTAACAGTGTTCAACAAAACCAATCCCCAAAACAAAGGTTAAGCTATATTAATGACTACGAAACATAAATATAGCATAACCAAGTTTTAAGAATAGCTACCCATCCGCATATAACCAAACATACAGTAGCTTATGAATCACCTGAATTAACACATTTGACCAACCGAGACTCATTATATAAATACCAACGCCTGCTTCACATTCCAAATTTCCAATCCAGACACAACACCAGTTAAGGCCACCTTGTTTAGCAGTGGCTCGATCGCGATCAAGCCACGTCTAAGAGGAAGGTCCTTGGTTGTGAGAACCATTGTGGAAAGGGCACATCAAAATTCTTTCCCGCAAATTGTAGCCAGTACCAAGTAAAGTATAAGATATTCTCCATGAGCAAGTCGTTGTCAAAAGCTTTCCCCCTGAAAATACAAGAGTTTCTAACCCTCCAAGTATTCCAAACCACAGAGCACCACAATACCCTCTACCTATTAGGAATCAAACAGTGTTAGAAAAGTGTTGGGATGTGGTCCCTCAAATTCAATGGGGAAGTGAAAATAAAAAATGCACAAAGGAGATAGATAGAGAAGAACATAGTAATCTTTTAACGTGAGAAATCTTCCTCAATGTGAAAAAGTAAAAATCACAGGATACTAGTCCATAATCAAATTTTCATTATAAAAATAATGGATATAAGATATTAAACTTCACCAACAAATGATGATACACTCAAACCTTACGTACAATGATGATATTCACTCAAACTTTCCTAAAGAAGTTTTACTCTCAAACTTCTCTCTAGAGGTATTCTCAAATTTATCCTCTCTTTCTTTTTCACAACTCTCACACAAGCTATCATTATATAGGAGAGAAGGAAAGATTCTAGATCATCTAGTAGAAGTGGTAAAGTTCTAGATCATCTAGGAGAGGAATAAATGTTCTAGATCATCTAGGAGAGAAGGGAGTGTCAAAAAGGTAAACACCAATAATTACAAGGAAATATTATCGCATTCATATATTATTTCCCTCACGTTGAGGTTCTTTATTTATACAAAAGTAGTGCAACAACCTTAATATTCAGCTAATAATCAGCAATAACAGTATGCTAATAATCAGCAATAACAACCTGCTAATAATTAGCAATAATAAACTATTCTACTCCTAATTTTATGCAAACCTACATTGTAACAGCCCAACAAATAATTAATAGCCTAACAGCTCATAAAAATAATTTGAAATTTAAATTTCATAATTCAACACTCCTCCTTAAGTTGGTGCAAAGATGTCAATCATGCCCAACTTGTCAATTGTTTCTTGAAACACTCTTATAGATCCAGCCTTTGTCAATACATCAGCAAGTTGATTCTTAGAATTAATGAATGGAACATGGATTGTACCTTCATCTAGTTTCTCCTTTATAAAATGTCTGTCAACTTCAACATGTTTGGTTCTATCATGTTGGATAGGATTGTGTGCAATCTCTATGGCAGCCTTATTGTCACAATATAAATTCATAGTTTGGTTGTGAAACAAACCCAAGTCTTGTAGGACTTTTTTTATCCAGAGCAATTCACATGCTCCTTGTGCCATTCCTCTATACTCGGCTTCTGCACTTGATCTAGCAACCACCTTTTGTTTCTTACTCTTCCAAGTGACTAAATTCCCTTCCACAAATGTAAAATATCCTGAGGTTGACTGCCTAGTTGTTTTATCCCCTGCCCAGTCTGAATCACAATAGCCTTCAATGGAGGATGTGTTGGTTTTTGCAAATAATAAGCCTCTGCCCAATGTCCCCTTTAAATACCTCAGGATCCAAAACACTGCATCCATATGATCAACGCTAGGAGAATGCATGAATCTACTTACCACACTTACTGCATAAGCAATGTCTGGACGAGTGTGAGATAGATATATCAGTCTCCCTACTAACCTTTGGTACCTTCCAATATCAGTAGCTTCTTGGTCAGGATAAATACCTAGCATGTGATTCATTTCCATAGGAGTTCCTGTTGGTTTACAATTCAGCATCTCTGTCTCTGTCAACAGGTCCAAAATGTATTTTCTTTGACAAAGAAATATTTCTTGTTTTGATCTTAATATTTCAATTCCCAGGAAGTATCTGAGTTTTCCTAAGCTTTTCATTTCAAATTCAGTGCTCAAGTATGTTTCTAATTTCTCCATTTCTTCCAAATCATCTCCAGTGAGCACCATGTCATCTACATATACTATCAAAGCAGTGATCCTTTCCTTTTTCCGCTTGATAAATAAAGTATGATCAGCATTGCTTTGGCTATAACCAAAAATCTTCATAACTGTTGAAAATCTTCCAAACCATGCTTTAGGAGATTGTTTAAGGCCATACAATGCCTTTTTCAGTCTGCATACCTTTGTTTCATTTATGGGCTCTATGCTGCTTCCAGGTGGTATATCCATGTACACCTCTTCCTCAAGATCCCTATCTAGAAATGCATTCTTAATATTCAAACTGTTTAAGATCCTCATCTAGAAATGCATTCTTGATAGTATTCAACTTGGCTACAGGTGCAAAAGTGTCTTGGTAGTCAATGCCATATTTTTGGGTGTATCCTTTTGCTACTAGTCGCGCGCCTTATACTTGTCTATGCTCCTATCAGCTTTTAGTTTCACAGTATATACCCACTTGCATCCAATAGTTTTCTTTCCTTTCGGTAGATGAACAAGCTCCCAAGTTGATTTTTTTTGTAAGGCTTCCATTTCAACATTCATTGCATTTTTCCATTTTTGGTCTCCAAGTGTTTCCTGCACATTGTTAGGAATGCATACAGTAGATAACTGATTTACAGATAAAGCATATGAGTTCAATAATCTATAAGTTGATACATAATTGTTTATGGGGTACTTAGCTTTAGCCTGCAGGTCCGGTTCATATCGTTTTCTAGGAATTCCTTTGGTTAGTCTTAGAGAATACCTGTTTGTGTTTGGATTTTCAGTTGGGATGTGCAAAGAAGAAGGAGATGTGTTTGATTCAGGAACTATTTCATTGTTAGGAACATGTTGCTGCCATTCAGGATCATCTCTGGAAGAAGATTCAATTATTTAAGTTATTTGTGGGTCTTCAGCTTGTGCCTCCATTGTTCTATCTTGAGGGAATGTGTTATCAAGAATTGTATCAGAATTAGCTCCCTCAACCAAAGAATCAGAGATGGGATTAGGAACAATTTCAAGAAGTACTTCTCCTCCAAATTGATCAGGAGATTTCTCCCCCTGAGGAGAAGTACCGAGAGCTCCCCCTGAAAAATAAGGTTCCTGTTCATGAAAGGAAACATTCAATGTAATATGTAGCTTTTGAAGAATAGGGTCAAAACAACGGTATCCTTTTTGAGATTCAGAGTAACTAACGAAGATACATTTAGTAGCACACAGATCTAGTTTGTGTCGCAAGACTCTGGGAGTATGGACATAGGCACTACAACCAAAGACTCGAGGTTCCAGATTTTGAACATGTGGAATAGAAAAGTGAGATTCGAGTTTTTGTTGAGGTGTTTGAAAATCTAGAACACTGGAAGGGGTTCTATTAATCAGATAGGCAGCGGAAAATACTGCCTCTCCCCAAAACCTTTTGGGGACATTCACACCTAATAGAGAAGCTTGAACAACCTCTAACAAACGTCTATTTTTCCGCTCAGCTAATCCATTTTGTTGTGGTGTATATGTGCAAGATGTTTGATGTTTAATGCCATTATCAGTCAAGAAGGATTGAAAAATATAATTTTTGTATTCAGTGCCATTATCAGTTTGTACAATCTGAATTTGTGACTGATATTGATTTTGAACCAGAGAGTGAAAACGTTTAAATGCAGTAAAGACCTCAGTTTTGTGTTTTAAAAGAGTAACCCACGTCATTCGAGTATATTTGTCAATAAAAGTACAAAGTAATGTGCTTGAGATATGGAGGGTTCCCGTGAAGGTCCCCAAACATCCGAATGAATAACTTGAAATTAAATATTACTTTTATTGAGATTGGGAGGATAAGAAACACGATGGCTCTTGGCCAATTCACAAGTTACACATTTAAAATCATTCTTATTCACAAAAGAAAATAACTTGGGAAATAATTTTTCTAAATAGGTAAAGGAAGGATGCCCTAATCTATGATGCCACAACCAAACAGAATCAGAGGCTTTATTAATAGCAGTAGTATTGAGAGATTGAACATATGGATAAGACAAACTCTGATGTAGATCCAAGAAGTATAACTTGCCACGTCTAACTCCATAACCAATCTTCTTCCATGTTGAGATGTCCTGAAAAACATAGAAATCAGGCCAAAAGGTAACCAAACAATTCAAAAAAGAGGTGATTCTTGAAACAGATAAGAGATTAAATTCCAAAGAAGGAACAATCAAAACAGAGTCCAAGAAAATATCAGGAGATAAAGAAAGAGATCCCTGTCCAATAATAGGTGAGGTATCACCATTTGCGGTGGAGATAAAGCTTTGAGTACAAGGTCCACAATTATGTAACTCAGAAGAATCTCTAATCATATGATCTGATGCACCTGTGTCAATTACCCATGTATGATTTCTAGACAATGCAGAGAATGCATAAGATTTACCAAAATTACCCTGATGAGCAACCAATGCAGTAGAAGGGACAGGGGTGTCAGACTTGACGGAAGCAATTGCAATAGTAGGGATTTTTCGGCGAGGCTGTTTGTTGAAATCCCACCATTCAGGATATCCAATAATTTCAAAACACCTTTGTTTGGAGTGACCAGTGGCCCCACAATGGGTACAAGAATACTGAGGGGATTTTGCAGAAGATTGAGGCTTTCGTGGTTTCGAAGATCCAGAGGAAGGGATAGTGTGCAATGCTATGTTATCTGGTGAAGGACGAGAGGCTTGCATGGTCTACCTTTGGGTGATTTCTCGACGAACAAATGCATAAGAACCCTCAAGATCGAATTTGGGCTCCTTTCGAAGGATCTCACTGCTAAGTTGATCAAACTCAGGGTCCAATCCACTGACAAATATGTGGACCCTCAGACGGTTCATGGCAGAGTGGAGATGAGCAACTTCATCAACGGTAGAGGCCTGAGATGCCGTGCGATGATCAATCTCCTGAAAAATTGCAAGGAGCTCATTGTAATACGTTGCCAAGGAACGTCCTTGTTGTTTGGTGGAGAAAGACCTCTGATTCAATTCAAAGAGGCACATCTTGTCAGATGCATCGTAATACGTTCGTTTGCAAGCCTCCCAGATCTCAGATGCAGTCTCCAAACGCAAAAATCGGGGCATAAGGGAAGGGCTCATAGAATCGATGAGCCAACTCTTTACCCGCTAGTTCTTTGTAACCCAAGTAGCAAAAGTAGGATCATTTTGGGAAGGTTTTGGATTCGTACCGGTGAGATATCCGAATTTATTGCGAGCTCCAATGCGCATGTCCATCAGTTGGGACCATAGAGGATAATTTGATTCATCGAGAACGATTGTTACAGGGAAGGAAGAAGAATCTTGTTGGATGATGATGGGGTTAGCGCCGCTGGAATGGGGGCTTTCTAAAGGGGATGATGAATTCGGGTTTGGAGTGTCCATAGGAACGTGGGAAAGAACAAAGGATTTGAGATAGGTAATCGGGTACGAAGTCAAAAACTTGACTCTTCAAGAAATGTGGTTACGGTATTTTAAAAACTGACTCTATTGATACCATGTCAAAAAGGTAAACACAAATAATTACAAGGAAATATTATCTCATTCATATATTATTTCCCTCACGTTGAGGTTCTTTATTTATACAAAAGTAGTGCAACAACCTTAATATTCAGTTAATAATCAGCAATAACAGTATGCTAATAATCAGCAATAACAACCTGCTACTAATTAGCAATAATAAACTATTCTACTCCTAATTTTATGCAAACGTACATTGCACAGCCTAACAAATAATTAATAGCCTAACAACATATAAAAATAATTTGAAATTTAAATTTCATAATTCAATAGGAAGATTCTAGATCATCTATGAGAGGAGAGAATGTTCCAGATCATCAATTATGGAGAAACATTGAACAACTATAAGGGTGTGACCCTTTAGCCTTACACCAAGTGGGAGTTCCAACACCTTGGGACTTTCACCAAGCTTGAGTCTTGCACCCAGCATTGAAGGAAGGAATAACTCCCAACAAATTTCCCACTTCCGACTTCAATGCGTCGGGTTCAGAAGCCCGACACCCACAGGAGTTCAAATTTTCTTGCTGGTATTGGCTTCGTCATCATGTCGAACCAATTAAGGTCGGTGTGCACTTTGACGAGTTCGAGCTGTCCATCTTCCACCACATCCCAGATTCAGTGATATTTCACATAAATGTGCTTAGTGCGGGAGTGATAGGTTGAGTTCTTTGCTAGATGAATTACGCTTTGGTTATCACATTTCAGCTTATACTTGTCTTGTTGATGTATGAGTTCATAAAGAAATTTCTTCATCCACAACAATTCCTTGAAAGTCTAAGTCGTGACTATGTACTCGGCCTCAATTGTTGAAAATGTCACACATATTTTAGATAAATTAAAACAATTTCCTAATGTGCTAGCTAAATTGCAATAGTTAATTAACTGTCGACTATTTTCTATGCATAGACAATTGATTATTTAGTAGTTTTTACGGGTTTATGATTTTGATTATGGCATTACTCTAAAATAAGTTATTTGCTATTAGCTTATTTTTTAGGACTTCCTATTTCTCTCTTTCTTTTTATTTATTTATAGTTATTTGAAGTGCAGAAACAATTGTTACAATTAAAAACCAACCACTGGTTAGTCCGGAGAGTGGTGGACACGGGTTCCTCTAACATGTTGAGATTCAAATCCTAACTGATGCGTACAAAGTAAAACTTGTTAAGAGCATTATCAAAAAAAAAAAAAAAAAAAAAAACAAACTTGTTAAGAGGGGACAATCTACTTGTTAATATAGATGCATTATTTTGTAATCATATCCGTCACCAAAAATATTTCTATTATTAAAATTATTGGAGTAATTGGATAGACATAAATAATAGAGTTTAATGGTCATGTATTATAAATTTTTTTATATTATCAACTAATAAAAAATTATTGTTAATATAATTTTTAAAATAATTATTATAGAAAAATAAATTTAGAATTCAAGATGATTTCTAATTAGTTAATAATATAAATATATTTTACACTACTATCCGTGTATGATCTATCTTCTCTAAGTCATATAATAAAAAATAATTTATTATATTTTTATAGTGTTTTCAACTCAAATGTATTTCTTTAAAAATTAAGTTTTAATATTTATTTCTACATTAATTTCTTTAAAAAATAATGTCTTTCTCATACTCTAGTTCTGCCAATGCTACTAAGCACGAGCTTGTATTTGTGTTCAATAAAAGAAAGAAAATATTATAAAAAATGAATTATACTTGCTGTATTTTAAAATATAAAAAAATGAGAATATCCAAGTATCAAAGAAAAAGAAATATTAATTCTTGATGTAACATGAAGTCAATAAATACATATACATTTTTATAAAAACATAAATAATCTTTTAACCATATGCTGTCACGCACACTTAACTATTATATGGTATGGCAAAGCAAAGTTGGACTTTTTACACTTTGAAAGGAACCAAAAAAGTTGGACTTGACATCTGAAGTTTGGAGCCAGTTCTTCAACTAGATATTTACAAGAAAAACTAAGGAAGAAACGAAGGGGGCGGAAAAATAAATAGACAGAAACACAAAGATGACACGTACTCATTGCTCACCCTATTGATGTAATTCATGTTTTTGTTAATTATTTAATTGATGGTTTTCTTAGTACATACTCATAGGTTGAGGTTCAATATGCCTTCAATAATGCATGTCATGGTACAAAACATGTGAATAGAAACGCCAGCATGTTAATAAAGATAAAGGTGCACTATTGAACATACTGAAATGGCAAATCGTACCATTCCAAATCCAAAAGAAAATTCGTAGCTAGCTAGCCTTTCCAGGAAAAGAATGAAAAATAACAACACAACAATCTAGTACAATACCTTATCTATAAAAGTATATTATAAAACTAACCTCCAAACCCCAAGATGTACAAATTAACATTCTTTGTACACAAATTATTTCTAATTTGTCATAGAAACTTGGATATTTTGTTTTAACAGTTTCTTGACCCTTGAATGATGGAATCTTTTTTTGACTCCCTTCCAAATAGTTCCTTCTTCCAAGCCAACATTCTATTCTTCATTTTCAATCACAAATTGATTAAAGAGAAAGAGAAAAAACGCTATAATTTATATCTACTAAATCACTAATTACTAATCCTTATCTAATGATCAAATTGGTCGTATTCTTTGGTGGGCTCAGCTTCTGAATATTTTACTATTCATTAATTTTCCTATTTCATTTTTTTTGTCTGACTTAATCTTTTGATATTTTTGGATTATCCTTGAAATTGAAGATGAGGAGCAATCATTAACCGTTGATTCAGCAAAGACTGCTTCATGAGGTAGTTCCATTGTGGGTTCTCGTATTGGTTGCTGATGATAGTAGGGAAGTTGCAAGCGGAACTAAGGTATTTCTTTGATGGGTACAAGGTTTCCTCATCCATGTTTGAAACTTGGCGCTTTGGCCTCATCATGTTTTCCATGTTGGAGACTGAAGGGCTCAATTGGGGGTTGTTCTTCTGAAACATGTAACCATTGCTGCTGCTGCTGTTGTTGTTGTTGTTGATTGTAGATGATTGCTGATCCAAATTCCCAGTGTTGAAGCCTGTACTTGATCCAACGCCTGGTGGGTGGGTGGTATGATTCTCAGATAAGAAACTGCTTAGGATAGAGTAGTCCATGGCATCCAACAAGTTGGAGAAGGACACAGATTTCTGAGATATCAATGTGTTTTGAGGTGGAGGTGTTGGAGATTTTGAGATTGGCAAAAGGGTCTCTTTGAATACGTGCTCCTCTGCTTGATCTACATCACCTACCCCTATTGATGCCTCTGTTGAAGTTAGAGCATGTTTGGACTTCTTGTAAATCCGGCACAGAACCCAGTCATCCAACTGCAATAGATCAATAATTGATGTAGATCAGCCATAAGCAATCAGCATGTTAATAAGGTTTTGAAGAAAGATCTATAATATGAGAAATTATTACATGATCTGATGAATCTCTATATGACACCTTACTAGCTCTATTTGTGTAAATTGAAAAATATGGTTATGCATCACGTGGAAATTGATTAGGATCATAAAGTACAATATAATAATTTCTCCTACATTCGATTCGTCAATATCAAGAATTCCCATGAAAATGTAATCGAACATGACAGCTATTTAAAACCTTGGTTGTTAGTTGGGATCGACATGGGACACTTACTCTCATGGAGGAGTCTTTGAGCTTAATGGGTTTGTTGTTATCTATAAGGCGATATTCATGCATGATCCAATTGGTCTTGACACCCTTTGGGGGTCTTCCTTTGTAGAACACCAAAGCCTTCTTCACACCAACGCTCTCTTGTGCTCCTCCTTGCAATGATGTCACTATGGTCTTATCAGTGCCAGTGGCCTTCCAATACCCTGAAGCAGCTGCCCTGTTGGGCCTTGCACCATTTGGGTACTTTCGGTCTCTAGGACTGAAAAAATACCATTCTTTCTCCCCAAAGGTTGTCTTAGCTGATAGAGAAACCACAAAAACAAACCATTAGTAAAGCTTCCACATCAAACATTAATAAATGGACTTGAATGACATACATCAGTAACTCTACTCTCTAACTCAACAAAATATTTTATGTTGAGTAATAGTGCTTACACTATTTCATTTTATCACATCATATCAATTATTAATTATTACATACATTTTCTCTAGATTTATAAGATTGATTTAGTGATAAAGAGATAAAAGTAATAAAAATTAACAAACTAACCAATAACATATGTCAATCAAAAATAAAAATAAAAAACATACATTTCTCTCTTTCTAGGTGTGGGTTCGTACATGGGTGTCCATGCATCATTTATTTAGGTGTAAATTAGTACATAGGTGTCCATGCATCATTTATTGAATATTTTTCTAACAAAGTACCAAAATCTTAACTAGAAGAGAGACAAACCTGGTAAGTCCCATGGATCTAACTTGTAGATATCAACCTCAGCAATGATGGAAACGGGCAAGGGTATGGATGCTACCTTTTTATTAAGGTAGTGAAGAATGAGCTCCTCATCAGTTGGATGGAACCTAAAACCGGGTGGCAAATTGGATTTTGGGCTTCCCATTATGTGCCTAATTAATAATTAATTGGCTAGCTAGCTAAATGTTTAGGGGGTTAATTTGATGAGGATGAAAAAAAGATGAACACACAAAACAAAGTGCCTAATTGGTAATACTTGAAAGCATAGAACAAGAGGGAAAGAAAGAGAGGATTGAAATTTTTGGGGTGTAGAGAAGGGAAGGGGTTATAAGGCTGTGGAATTTGTCGCCATGTGGGAAAGGATGAGGTCGAGAGGGGCATCTGGGTATGAATGAGAAGAGATGAGTTCAAAATTTTCCCAAGTGGGGTCCATGTAAAGTGAGAGAAGCAATATGAAACTAGTGATGGCTAGCCACATCTACGGACGAAAAGAAAAGAAGGACCCAATCGGCATTGTCTTGTTTGTGAATTGTGATATTATTATTATTATTATTATTATTATTATTATTATTATTATTATTATTATTATTATTATTAATACATAAATTATCTTTTATTTTAAACATCCAATCAATATTTTTTTATTTTTATTTTTAACTTTTTATCACATAATACATTTTATTCTATTTATAATTTTTTTTCTATTTCTCTCTATGTATTAGATACCATTTGGGATGTCTATGCAACATATTAATTATTATTATTATTATTATTCAGACACTTCCACTTTTGTAGTTTCTCTTTTAAATCCTGGTCCAACGCTCCAGGATTATCGTTGTGCAATGGCGGCTGCAAAGTGATATCATCGTTCTTGAGATAAGATGGCGACACGTGTCATTGCCAAGCCTACAAGGTAGAATGATTTATGATATCATTGAAGGTAAATAAATCACACGAATAATGTTACCTTACCTTTTCTTTCAATAGTTTTTTCTTTATTCTCATATATTTTATAATTTTTTTTTTGCCAAATCATGTTCTATGTTTTGTTTATTTAATAAATATTAAAACTAACCAAAAGTTGTTTAAAAACATTTTTATCCTTATAATTTAACTTTTTTCTTTGTTTTTACAAAATTATTTTTTATTTTTAATCATTAAAAATTATATTTATTTTATTTTTAATTGTTAAAGAATTTTATATAATATTTTTTATTGTCCAAAATATTATTTAAAATATTTTAAAAACAAAAATAAAATAAATATAACTTATAAAAAATAAAATAAAAAATGTATTTAAGTCTATTGTAAGATGGTGCAGAATTGTTCAATCGACAACTGCATGGTGATTAACGTTCTTTATGTTTTGGTATTGGTCCACTTTCTGATCCTAGGAAAGGTAGAAAAATATTGTGGAGAAATAGAAATAGTATCTTATTCTCACCAGAAAATGTATATTTTAATGTTTGTGGCCGTTGTCATCGTCGTGGATTAAGGTTGGAGGCTGGGATTATTATGCGTGTGGCTTTGACACTTTGACTGGATACCCACTGTTTTATACTACTAGGACTAGGATCATTTTTTTAACTCTTTTTCTTTTTTTATTTGTTTTTTTTTAAATTTTAATTAAGAATGTTTTCGGCTAGAGTCAAGAGTGTGCATGGCACAAGCATATGTTGTTAAAAGAAGTTCCTAGTTTTATTGTACTTAGAACTTTTTCTTTCTTCTTTCATTCAACGTTATCCAACGTACACTTCATTTTATCCTTTATTCCTATTTCTAATTTATTTCATCCATTTATATGTATAGAGCTTCCAAGCATAATTAGTCGACTGTTTCGTTGATTTTTTTATATGTTCAACACCCTATAATAATGCTATACAAAAACGAGATACATGTACAGATTATTAAATATTTTTCAATTGTTTTCCCCCTCTCATTATAGTTATTGTTTTGCTTTTTTAATCATACATATGTATCCAAGATATATAATAGAAATCAATTTCTATTACCAAAATAAAGCTTTAATTTTAATTGAAAAATAAAACAAAAATATTTATACAACTGTATCTAAGTTTTATAATATTATATATCAAATCATCACAAACTATAACAACGTCTCAACCAGTGGACCAGCGGATTGGCCTACATGGCAATCACCAAAACTAAGAAAAAAACGATAATAATTCAAAGTTTTGGAGTGCTATGGGACAAAAGAAAAAAGAAAAGAAAAAAACTTTTGGAATACGTTATTATTGTCCACTGCATCAGAGAACTGTAGCCAAAGGCATAGCCTCAAAACTCAAAAGTGCGGCTAGTGCTTTCTCATGTGGGACAAAAGGGTTAAAAATATCCTTCGTTGAGCATGGGGAAGCATCTTTAGTAGTACCAAATTTATATTTTTTTAGGTTTTTTGGGGTTGTTATATAGTTTAGGTTTAGAGTTTTAACATAAATTTAATAAAAATATTTATTATGCAGATTATTAAAAAATTAATTATGATTACAAATTAGTTCAAAAATATATATACATAAACATCTAAATTTTATTTAAATTTCTATTAATTGAAGAATATATGTGTATGTGACAATTATGATAAATAAGAAGTATAAATTTAGGGCATATATAGATGATCAACATTAAAAGTTAGTTAGTGATTACATTATTACTTAAATAAAATATGTGCTTTGAGTTTGACTTGAGATATTTTTTGAAAAATGTTCTTTTTGATATATTGTCTTTTAATTTGAAGTTTAAGACCAATGTTACAAAATTTAGATTATGTATTAACTTGATAAGGATATGACATTTAGTTAACGGGGGTTATTGGTTACACCAATAAGTTACTCTAGTTAAATTGCAAGAATCAATATAAATTATGATAACATGTAGTATCATAGGAGATTGGTTTCGTAGTTCTCACGAATAGATTTACACTAGCTAATTCAAGCTAATTAATGAACAATTTAATGATGGTAGTAATAAGTCGAACTAACTTATTTAATAACTAAATTGACCTAACCACAAGTCTGATAATTGCCTAGGCTGAGTGAATTTTAATAATAGAGCTTAAGAAAATCTTTTGAAGTCTTCAAACATCTAGAAGTTCAAGTTTTTCTTCTTCGATCTAGATATTTTTTATATTCATAAATGTTAGTTATTAATTTATTAATTTTTATTAATATAAGAGATTTGAACATACAACTTCTCATTTTCTCTTCTCCCTTAAACTATTAAATCAATCTTATAATTTCTTCTTCGATCTAAATGTTAACTTGTTCTAATGATTCAATGCATTTTTCTTTAAGGGTTTCCTCTCCAGTAAAATTTTGCTCTCATATTCTCAACTTCCAAGCATATGTGATTTGGAATTCTAAATACATCAAAATAACTTGAGCCACTGGTTTGATTAGCACTCACGACTTTCTCTATGCAATGGCTCTTTTTTCATCCCTTGAAATTCTTGCCATCACAATAATTTTTGCTATTAATTAGCCTATTACATTGGAGATTTACAGCAGGCCTCGAGGTCATTAATAATACAAAGAGATTAATTATCAAGGTTTTTCCTTTTGTAAATGGCATACAACATTTTTGTCAACAATAGATTATAGTGGACTTTTCCATCGATAAATTACAATCGTATTTTCTATATCAATAAATATCAATTATGAAATTTTAATTACTTTTTTATATACAAAAACATTATAGATAGGAAAATTATTAAGGGTTAAGCCCAGTGGCGGATGCAAGAATTTTATTGAGAGGGAGTGAACATAAAAAAATATATCATAAATAAAAATACTCCGAAAATAATATAAACCTAATATAAAAAAAATTATTACAGAAATTAAAATCACTTCATTTGACTCTTACTCTACGTCTTTTCATATTGTTAAAATCATCTATAATTGAATTTGTACTAAACCTCAAAACAATTTCTTTTTCAATGTATATAATGAAAGAATCATCAAGAAATTGGTCTTCCATTCTATTTCAAAGTCTGGTCTTGATTATCTTCATTGCTGAGAAAGATCTTTCAGTAGTTGTTTTAGAAACTGGAAGAGTGAGTACAAGTCTAATCACTCTATCAATAAGAGGGTAAATGATGGACTTTCCAATTCTTGCTAGCCCTTGACATAATTCAGATGTAGTTGATAAATTATTCAAATCTAGATGTTTAGGAATGTTAAGTTCAAAATGTTGCAACCAAGGCAAGTTGAAGGCGATGAGCTAAGCAATAGACATAATAAGCATATGGACACTCAAGGCAAATGAAAGCCTGCAATCCATTCCATTCACCTTGCATATTGCTAGCTCCATCATAGCATTGTCCTTGAATATTTTGAACATCAAAGATTATGGTGCGAAGAATGTTGGATATTCCATGTTTCAAAGTCTTAGCACTTGTATCTTCCACATGTACAAGACCAAAAAACCTTTCCCGTATAAAACCATTTTTATCTACGAATCTCAAAACAATAGCCATATGCTCTTTTTAGATACATCACTAGCTTCATCAACAATAAGACAAAATTTGGCATTGGAAATTTCTTCCCGTATTGTGTTCTTAACCTTTTTAGATAAAACATGAAGAATTTCCTTTTGAATTTGAGGGGAATTATATGATGCATTTTGAGGAGCTTTTTCTAAAACAACTGCTGCAACTTCTTGGTTATAGGAAGCTAAAAACTTTACCATCTCAAGAAAATTACCCCGGTTAAGTGAATCTAAGCTTTCATCATGACCTCTAAAAACACATCGTTGAAGAGCAAGCCATCTTGTCACATCCACAGAAACTTGTAATCTCAAACGATTGGTTGTAATCTCCTGATAAGTAAGTTTTTCAACCAATATCTCAATATGTTGAGATTGGTTCATAAGATCACTACATGAACTCACAACATTTTTATGCATTGAGATAATATTTTTCCCAATATGGCATAGAAAAGCACAATTTTCTCCTTCATTAACCTTTTTTCAATTTCTAAATCCCTCAACAACAAATGTATTAAGTCCAAAACGACCACTGCCACATGGTTTACTAAATAAATAACAAGGCAACCAAAATGCAACATCTTTGCTTGGAGAATACTCTAACCAAGATGGAAACAAATCAAACCAAGAAGAGCAAAAATGACGTTGATTCTTTTCTGGCCCAGAAAAAGGATAATTTTGAAGCTTGCACTAAAATGGACCCAATTTAAGATAAGCACGACGAATTCCATCTTGTTGATTTATAGGATATTTCCATATTGGAGGACGTAGTGTAGGATCTCTTTTCAATAAAGCAAGATCAACTTCTTTAACTACCTCTTTATTTTCAATTCTAGGAGACTTTGAAGAAGGAGTCTCGGTATTCAACAATTCAACATTAGGAGTAAACAATGACAAAGACTCACTATTCTTTCTCTTAAAATAAGCATCAATGATAGTAGCACCCTTCCCCATAATTTTTCTGCGCGTCAATGACAAACAATATCAAGTATCAATGACAATCGCGTAAAGTAAATCACTATTACATTTTGAATGAGATGCACACAGTACATTGTACAACATTAACAAATGAAACAATAGTTTATGTTTTTTTTATTTCGTTTCAGATTTAACAAAAATGGGGTTTAGCCCAACATGGTAGAGGGTGCATGTGTAAAAACAAGGGTTGCAAATAACAGTTTATTTTATTTTAGAAAAAAAAACAACATGAAGAAGAAGAAGAAAGAGAAAAAAAAGGGAAAACGAAAGGAATGAGAGGATATTTGAAACTCTTCTCTTTCACTAATTTATCAAATGAAACAACTTTTTTGACTTCTTCTGTTCTCTTGGGATTTGTGTTTCCTTTTTCTCCTTTATGTTTAGACCTCTCTCTTTTATAGTGTTCTTTCTCTCTCTTCCTCTTTATTATTTCCTTTTTATTATTATTTTTTTCTTTTTATCATCTTCTTTTCCTTTTTTTTTCTTTTTCTGTTATCTCTCTTTCCCATTTTATTTTTATTACATTTTTTTCCTCTTTTATGTTTTCTTTCCTTTTTATTATTTTAATATTTTTTCTTTTTCTTTTATTTTTTTTTACTACATTTTTTTTATATTTTTTTTTATTTCCCCTCTGGTAAGCCCATGGTAATTTATAGTTGACTTACTAAAGGCTTAAACCACTATACTTTATCTATAGATAAAGCCTCGAAAAATTACCATAAGTTTAACTCACTGTAAATAAATTAAGGTATATAATTAACTTATATTGTATATTATTTATATAATGTATAATAATATTTTTTTATAATTTAATTACAATGAGATTAGTTCACTGTAAATTATTGAGGACATTTCTGCTAGTAATTCCTTCGTAAATAAGATAAAAATTCAAAATTTTCCTCTTTAGTTGAGGAGTCATAAATTTCAAACCATTGATAATTTATCGATAATTTTGAATTATAATGATTTTTTTTTTCTGATTACAGTAATTTTTTTTAGCATGAATGAATTTTATAAACACAGTCCTAGACAAAAAAAAAAAAAAAGGTGATACTTTGCTCTATCAACTATTATTGGAAGACCCTAGAGTACTACTAGTATTTGACATGCCTTTCTACTCCATTTATACCCTTTTGAATCTCGTTTATTCTGGGAGCACATTCCAACTATAAATTCCTCCAGGTTGATTTTCTATTTGCATGCCAGCTCACAGGCTATAAGGATTGCGCTGATACATTGCTTCTTTTTTATTATTATTATTACATACATTGCCATTATTTGTCACATAATTGATGTTTTTCTATTCATCCTTCCCATGCATCTTAGATTCCGCATAGAAAATTTTATTGCATATGCATAGTACGTGATTTACCAAAACAAATCTTTTTAAATTAAAATTTGATTAATTATTATTGTGAATACTTAAACTTCGCAAAATAAATTATAATATATAGTGTTTTTGACAGAAAAATTATAATTGTCAAACCTCTTTTATTATGCCAATACATGATTGTATATGATAGTTAAAAGTTTTAAACGAATTCAAAATTAATTAAATTAATCGTTGTGAAATCATTTTTGTGAAATCACTTATGTGTATGAGTGTATCACATTAATCGTTGTAAGTAATTAAAGGCATAGGTATAAAACAATTAAATATCTTT
>PYAF01005385.1:31568-49075 GCA_007407185.1 Glycine tomentella | reverse complement strand
GAAAAATTATAATTGTCAAACCTCTTTTATTATGCCAATACATGATTGTATATGATAGTTAAAAGTTTTAAACGAATTCAAAATTAATTAAATTAATCGTTGTGAAATCATTTTTGTGAAATCACTTATGTGTATGAGTGTATCACATTAATCGTTGTAAGTAATTAAAGGCATAGGTATAAAACAATTAAATATCTTTGTTTGTCAAATAATTATAAAAATATACATATTTATTTAAAGCAAAAGGAAGTATAAACTAATCCCTTTTTTTTATTAATAATAAATATTTTATTAGAGATAAATTGAAAAGATAAGATTCTTTTGAAATTAAAGGAATAAAATTATAAAAAAAATAAGACTCATCATTTCTGAGGATTTGTTTGAAAAAAAAAATTAATACGTTATTAGTTAAAAGTTGAAAAGTTGATTTTAGTTACAAAATGATAAAAAAGATTATACATTAAAGTGTAAAATGTTTTACATCGTCATCCCATCATAATTCATCATATATGATAAATTTATTGAATTTTATGATAATTACTTTAAAAGTCATACTAACGATAAATTATGATTGGACGACAGTATAAAAGTGTTTTACACTTATAGTCCATGACTATTAAACTCTTAAAATTATTAGTTAAAAGCTAAATGTTATTAAAATATTTTACTTATATAGAAATTTTGGTAAAATTAATTGTTAAACTAGTTAATGAATGTAAAATGATATGAAAGCTTTTGTTAAGGATATAAAATTAATTGTTAAGGATATATTTATATGATTTTTTACTTAATTTTGTTTGAAAATGTTTTTTGTGATTATACTTTAGATTCTTTAGTTTTGAAGTTTATTATTTTTATTTGATGGAGAAATATTTTTAAAAAAATTAATGACATATATATATAGTGTGATAATTAAAAGAAATAATGTATTATAAATACCCCCCCCCCCCCCCCCCCCCTTCGAAAAGTAAAAATAAGTATAATAAGAGCTCTTATGAATGTAAGGGTGGTGGTTTTTTCATTTTTTCCTAAATTAAAAGGGTAAAGGAAAAAAAATTACACATTAAAGGTTAAAATAAAGAAAATGATACACTATAAGTTTAAAACTACCCCAAAAAATATCTTCTTTTTTTTATTCATAAGAATAAAAAATAGATATATGAAAATTTATAATATTTCCACACCTTATTTAATCAGCTCAGTTACACCCTCTTGGAACTTCAAAAAACAACTGAAATTTTTTACTTTAAAAATTTTGATGATTAAGAATACAATAATTTTAAAATCCAATTTATTTAAAATAAATATTTTTATTTGATATTGTGTGTCAAGATTTAAAATTTAATTTAAATTCAAAATAGTCTTATATCAAAATTTAAAATATTGAAAATAAAAAAATAAAAGAAGATACTTAATATAAGAGAAATTGCTTGACTTAATAAAAACAATACTCCTAAAAATACTTTTTTTTTTATCAAATAAAAATACTCTTCTTTCAAGAGAGTGAGAACTAGTGTATTAAAATTATTCGCATGCTTTGTGTAGTAAACAGGTAAATGACGTATTACAATCATTTTCTTTTGTTTCTTAATTTTTATTTTATTTGGATCATCTGCAATTTTCCTTCGACTGAAAATGTTAAATAATGATTAACTCGGTATTGCTAATGTATGTTAAGTATGAATAAGAATTAATCTATGATTTAGGTCACCAAAGTCGGTTGTTTCTCATTTTTCAAGTTGGTCTAAGAGACGCACGAGCACGAGAACAGAAGCTACTTCACACCTAAAATTTTTGGAAAAGAGTTTGGTAGACTGGCGTAGTCATCTAGTTTAAATATAATAGGTGATAAAAAGAAAAAAAATGAAAAAAATAATAAATGTTGATGAAATACATGATATTTTGAAGTGTCTATATAGCATACTAAAAATTTACATGATATGTATTGGGTGATTAACGTGGATGCATGAAATATCCCACATGTAACGACAGGAAAGAAAAAACTGTAATTACTATATTTAAGAATACATTTTAAAGAGAAAATGGTCTATATATAAATAAAGTAAAGAGTTTTTATTTTTACAAATTCGTGTAATAAAAATTTATCATATGTAGTGTAAATTTGTTAATTTTTATAATAAATACCTTAAAAATCATACTTATTATTATCTTTTATTGATAAAGGATATAAAAAAATTTACAATAAAGATATATAAAAATTAAATTATATTTTAAATCTCTGACATTTAATTTAAAATTTATTAAATGATATTCATCGGATAATATACTCAGGAATCTCCCAAAAAAAGTATCTATTGCTTAGAACGTAAGACATGCACTCTCCAATAATTTTTAACCCCACGTGGCCTCGTGGGTCAGCTTGCAAATTGATTTGCTCAAGATAAGTTATACCCAACACCAAAACAAACAAGGAACCATCCTAAACAGAATATAAATTCAAAAAAGTAATAATCAACCAAGTATGGATTCACGCCACTTCCTCTGATCTTCTCCATGTATCATTAACCAAAAATCAACAACGTTATGTACTAATCTTTCTTTCATTACCACATATCTGGGAGAGTTATTAACTCAAACAACAATGCTCCAAATAAACTATGTGTCACTCCCACAATGACCCAAATGGCCAACACTCGTGTCATTGCCATGTGGTCCAGGTTCAGATGAGGGTGATAAGTGATAACTTTATCTCTTTTTTCTGAAATTAGTATTGTGCCTAATGCACTTGGCTTTCCTTTTGAGATAGAAAGCATAGTCAAAAGCAGCTATGTATTGGTTAGGACCTTATGGATCTATATATCAGTATGTCTGTATATCTATGATTGAAGTGCTTGTTGAATCCTAATTGTGCCGTTGATTTGTTAATGATTGAATAGATTATTAAAATACCTTTTTAACCCCTTATTTTATTACTAAATAAATGAACCAATCTTGATTTTAATTCGCGTACCAATGATATCGAGTGTGGGCAATGTTTTTTTTTCCTCCAATTAGAAATAATAAGAATTAAATATGAAATAATAAGAATTAAATATGTTAATCGTATCAATGATAAAAATTTTATCATGAGTTCCTAATAAAAATTTCTATGTTTTGAGTCATTGATATATTAAAATATTTGTTTTGAATCTATATGGTAAAGTTAAAACAAAAATTTCAATATATCAATTGAGACTTAAAATAACAATTTTTTTTATTAAAGATCTAAAACAAAGTTTAATCATTTATTGAGGATTTTAAATATATTTAAACTAAATAATAATAGTTTTTGAAGAGTCCCATGAAAAGGGGAAACTTCCAATATAAGTGTGGGTAGGATAGGTTGTGCACTATGTAGAAGGAGGTTGGTCCTGATTCTTTGGACGAAATAAGTAGAAGAAACAATGAAACTTGCTATTGAGGGAGATCAAGGTCTTAGAACTTTGAATTGAATATCAAAATATCATGCTGCATGCACATTCCTACATCCTTAAATATCTTGCACCCTTTAATCTTCACTATTTGTGTCCAGGATGAAAAGGGAGAAAAAGATCAGGGATGCAAATAATGATGAAATCCTTTTACAACAAAATTTAAGTTATTATAAATAACTAAAGAGAAAAAGGATTATATATTAGCTGTGTAAAAAATTCTACACAATCATCCAATCATAACCCATCATATATATAATAAGTTTATTAATTTTTAAAATAATTATCTAAAAGTAATTTAAATAATAACTTGTGGTTGAATGTTTTATTATGTCATTACATTTGACATTAAACTCATAACTAAATTATAACTAAAATAAATTGGTGAAATAATTTATTAAGAAAATAAATTCCATACGTTCTTTAATTTAGGGATGTTTGTGAGATCGAATTTACCTAATAAATGTGACAAGATTTTTTTATTATCAGATTTTAACATGTGTTAAATTTGCTCACATTTTATATTAAATTTCAGTTTTGCCTTTAAAAAACGTAATAAATCTGATAATTTAATAAAATTAAATCAATTAATTTCAAATCAAATTAGGTCTTCGAATTTTCTTTTCAACCTGAATCGATCTAATGATCCAATTAACAATTTTTTTAACTTTTGCATTAATACTCTGTAAAAAAAATCGTTTGTATTAATGAATTTTAGACTTTAGTACTTAATTTTTTTGGGTAAAATATGTTTTGAATCTCTTTATTTTTGGTAAAATTTGATTTTAATTTTTGAATTTTAACTTTGATCAATTTAATTCTTAAAATTTATAAAAATTAATCATTGTCACCTCTTCACGATGAAAACTGTTTGTGATGAGGGTGAAGATTTGTTTTTTTAAAGTTCAGGATCAAATTAACTAAATTTTAAGTACAATGATATTTTTTTCTTGTACTATAAAATTAAGATTTATAATTCACCAAAATAAAATAAAATTAAGATTTATATATAAAAAAGTAAAACTTAGCTTGAAAAAATATAATTTATTTTTATTATAACATAATATTTTTTCATCACAACTAAATGATTCAAACCAAATTAACACGAACATAGTTAAATTAGTTTAGTTTAGATTAATAAAAAATTTCATAAGTCGAATGAAATCAATTATTCAATTAAATAGGACTGTTTAAGATTTAATTTTAACCTAGGCAACTACTATTATAATTTACATGCATGCCTATAATAAATTATATATTATTAGGTGTAGATCAATTGACATAAAGTTATTTTAGTTTAATTAGTAATATCTCAAGTGTGAGTTTTATTTATGTAATTAATTGCATTAAATACTAAAAAACAATTATTTTTCATAATAATTTTCTTCGACTCAAGTAAAATTACTTAATACATGTGATCTATTAAAATTGGGAGAGATAAATATGTAAAAAATGGAAATTTCTAAGCTAAGTTACCCTGTAACGTATGCAAAATAGTAAGTAAGAGCTAAAATTTAAGCCACTATTATGAACCAAAGGTGATGATTATCCACAACCGTGAAACTATAATAATTATACCTTTTTTCTGCCTTAAAAAAAATTGTTCCTTTTTTTAGGTCCATAACTACAATAATATGATAATTATCCTTCAAAGATGCTTTTGTGCGATCGAGACCATGGCGAAAGAGAGCTGTCTCCATACTGTTTTGGGTTTTCATGCACTAATGTTTTTGGCTGTTTGCTTCACCATCGGGATGGTGTCAGCTGTGATGTAAGAAAAATTAAAGAATAACAATTTGATATATACTTCTACCAAAAAAAGTAATTTTATACTTACTTATATATAGCTTTACGTAAATACAATTTTCATTAAGCGATGATAGGTAGTTTTATTTTGTTTTATTTTGGACACACTTATAATACTGTTTCTTATGATGATAATGATATGCGGGTGAGTTGATTTGTTAACAACGTGTAACGAATATTTTTAAATTAAATATCTAGTGTTTGGATTTTGATTTTGAATTTACTTGAAATATTATTATAATATTATAGGCAAAAATGATATGCCAGAATGGAATTGAAAACACAAAAAAGAAGAAGAGAAAGCCAACTTATTCCATCTGATCTTGATCCCTTATCTAGCTAACTTGTTCACCTTAAATTCCAATACCCAAACGCGATCGTACCAAAAACTTATTGTTAAGTACCAACAAGACCAATTATCTAACTTTTTATTTGCTTTAAGTATTGGTGGATTGCGCTTTATGTTCTAAAAAACGTGAAAAGAACTGGAAATGAGTGTGGTTATCTAATGATTTCAGTTATTTTATAAATTTATTTGCCTAAAATAAAGTGTTTATTTGGTTTGCCGACATAATAATTTTAAAATATTAAGCTTGAGTTATTATTATTTTTTAATATTTTTCATAATTTTTCAAATTTTTTGTCCTAATCCTCCAATACGTTAGGAAAAAAAAACCTTAATTCAGAGTTCAACCAAAAAAAAAAATAAAGTTTAATAAAAAAATTATTTATATCAAATATCAAACTCAAATACTACACAAACACTTCAATATTAATTTCAACTCATTAATCACACTTGTATCCAATTATTTGATTTTAAAAAAATTCATTTATTGTCTCCTTTCATATATTTACTTTAATATTTTCTTTTAATATAACACTATTATTTTATAAATATTTAATAAAAATAAAAGCATTTAAGATTAGCTAAAAACCTAAATATATTCTTTGTCTATAAAATAAAACATTTTTTATAAATATAATCTTTTAAATTAGTGTCTTTTTGGACATGTAGGACACGCATGTTAGAAGGGAAAAAAGGGCATGCCGCATGCACTAGAAATAGTATCCAAATAACAAACAGTACTAAATATTTACTTATTTTTTCAACACGTAATTAATTAAATTACAAAACTTGTATACTTTAAATAAAAAAAATTATAGAATTTCAAACGAAGAATATGTGTAGAAATAAATAAAAATCACATATAGAAATAATAGTCCTTATAGTGTCTATACAAGTTTTAAATTATCGAAAAAAAAATATAAGGAAAAAAAGTATATAAGCCTTTCAAAATTATCATCCCAATAGTGTGTATGACCTGACGTTCGACTCTCAACATCTGGCCCTTGTTCTGGCATAGTTTCTTTTAGATGCTTTCTTAAAGACTGAGCTACCCCCAATAACTCTAAAGAATAGCCCAAGCATGTTCCCCTATCCAAGTTGGCTTTATGTTGTGTCTTATGTTAAATTTGATTTGGAGAACCGCACCTTTTTCTTTCTTTCAAAAGAGTGACACTTATGTCAAAGAGCCTGAAAACGCTTTTATTTAGGGAATATTTGACTTTGATCTTAAGGAGACTTGAAACAGAATACTTGATAAAATCAGGATTCGAAATATCCTTCTATCATGTACTCCTCTTAGTATAAATCTTGGTTGTGTCAAAAACTAGATGCAAACCCTCAGTTGTAGTGTGAACCATATGCAGTATAAATGTCGTGGTGTTGATTCTCTTTTCCCTTATATCTCTATTTGTTTTATAAACGAAGAATTTAAAATTGTGAAAAGTTGTTTTAGAAGCAAAAGTTTCTTCAAAAATATTTTTTTTATTGTTAGTCTTAAGACGATATCCAATTGTCCTAAGAATAATTTTTATATAATCTTCTATAGCTTTCCTACACAAAATCCTTTAATAAGCAAAAAATATGATTTAACAAAATACAATTTAACACATTTTTTTTTTTTGTATTTGTCTTTATAACTTAGTTTTAAGAGCATAGTAATCTAGAAGTTGAGTCTCTTAAGTTTGACTCGTCATTCAACTCACTTAAATTATCATCTTTTCCTTTCATTAATTACTTACCATATCTAGGAATTAACATTTTCCTTAATTTGTCACTATTCTTAGACAACTAAACTAAGATTGAAGAAAGCTATCACTTTTTTTTTATCTAATCCAACACTAACTTTAACGGTATGAATGCATGATGTTCCATTGAATTATTAATTGTGAAGCTAATATTGATTACTTGTTAATTATCTCGAGAAAAGAAAAATATCTAGTTTATGTGAATGCATGATATAATTATTGCAAATGATGACAATGTTAAAAAGGAGAGACCAAGGGAGAACTTAGATATTCAATCTAAAATAATGGACCTAGGAAGTCTAAACTACTTACTTGAGATTTAATTTGTCTACTATAGGCACGTTATCTTTAATTATCTTCCAAAGGAAATATGTAGTTGATCTTCTTACGGAGACGACTAATAAGTTGTACTCTAAAGCTAGTAGAACATAAATAGAGCAAAGTAATTAATATGCATGAATGGAAGTGATGAGTTTAGCCTAACTATGTACATAGACTAAATATCAAAGACTAGTAGGAAAACCTTATTTATTTATAATACACTGCAGGCTAGATATAGGTTATACGTACAATGAGTGTGATTTAAGGCAATTTTTCATCTGAAGAGATCACTTTCTGTTTTCGTTCCACCCAATTATCATCCCCAATTACTAATACATATACTCAATTAACCCAATAAAATGTGATCATTTTTTATCATTATTTTGGATAAATATGTATGGCCTCATTATTTTCTCTCCTTAATCTTCTTTCCAAAAACATGGCGTGAGGCCACATGAATATATTAGCAACGGATTTAATTGGCTGTAACGGTCATTTAGATAGAAAATTTGTCTCATTCAGTATTTTGAATATCAATATATTGCATATAATAATAAATTGGAATGAAAGAGTTTTAATATAAAAAGTATAAAAAAATTGACTTAAATATTTTTTAAATTCGTTTAATTTAACATTTTTTTTGTTCTTACAAAACTATTTTTTTTAATCCTTACAAATTATGTTTATTTTATTTTTTGTCTTTATAATATTTTAGATAACACTTTTTTCAGTATTTAAAGTGGTAACTAAAATATTTTAAAGACTAAAAATAAAACAAACATAATTTATAATTTATAAGAAATAAAAACATAAAAAAATATTTTTCAAGAATAAAAAATACTAAATTAGAAGAAAAAATATTTAAATCTTAAAAATTTATCAGAATGAAACATGCATTGTATACGCACACATGCACATTCAGTTATTTTAATATTTTATCATTATTTTGGATAAAGATGGGCTGTCTCACTGTTTTCTCTCCTTAATTTTGTTTCCAAACTTGGCGTGAGGCTGCTTAAGCATGTTGTTAGCAACGGATTTCATTAGAAAATTTTACTAATTAAGCATTCTGAAAATATATGCCGGAGACTAGTGAAGGACATGGGCACTATCGCACATAGAATTAATTAAATTAAATTAAATACATATTTAGTTAGTTCCCAGCTACCATTCTTGATTGTGACTCCTGTAGTTTTCCACGTGTAGTAGTTTACCTAATCCAAAGGATTTTTGCACATTTGCACTTATCCATTGTCAAAGACTTTCTATTTTCTACTTTGGAATTACATGCAATGACTAATGCCTTGTGCCTAACGTTGAACTGTTCAACTAACTTTGCTCTTTTGTATGCCCATGCGCAACTACTTACTTTGGATAAGAAGGAACGTTCTTTGATCACAGGTTCCACGGAGATGAGACTGCAATTAATACTTTAATAAACAATTAATAAGCTTTGTAGGATCACGTGTATATAATACTAGTCGAATAAGTCGATAACAAATAGGATCACAAATATTTGTCACTATTAAAACCTACCCAACAAATTATATACATACATATACATACATATATATATATATATTAATTAATTAATTAACTTCAATCCATTTTAATAAGACAAAAATTATTTAATCACAATGTCATATGATAAATTTATTAATTTTTAAAATACTTTTTAAATAATTCAAATAATGATTTATGATTAAATGACAATGTAAAATTATTTTATACAGTTTTACATTACATAATTATATAGTTAATATTCGGTTTTTCTTGTATTCGATTTTTCTTGTTAGTCTCATGATTATTATATGTGTAAGATTTTATTTGCTGCGCTGGCTAATACCTCCAAATACCATTTGTACCATGTTTATCCCATATTGGGAGAATTTACACACATGGGATTTACCATAATCATCTTCAGTCATTTTTATAAACAAAATATTAATATAAGTCTTTTTTAAAATAATTTATCAATATAGATTTTTTTTTTTACTATTGACTGGTTAAAATGATATGTTTAACTAATAAGTTCAAAACAATAAAACATGTGTCAAAGAACATGTCACATGTTATGTTTTTTTTTTAAACCTACCAATTAAATTATTAATTTTGATAGTTAATGATAAAAAAAGACTCATGCCGGCTAATGGTCAAAATATAATGTCAGTTTTTATAAAAGAAAATTAAGTCAATTTAATGTAATTATAGTCGTTTGTCAAAGTTCAATTCTCTTTTTGAGGGTGATGCCACATTTAGCCCCCAGCAATATTTTAGTTTAATGACCTGACATACAAAATACTTAAGAGAAATAAATAATAAAATCAAAATATCACGCACACATAAATATGATATAATTATACATCAAAAGTTGTTGGTTTAAGTAAAAATAGTTTGAATTCTTATTTAAGATTTTTTTTAATCATTACGACAAATATGTAAAATATCCATAATTTTACCGATGATTAATCTAAAAAATATGACTAGTCATCTTTAATGATATTTCTCTTCTCAATCACATTCTTTCATCCACAAAATTAAAATTCTGATACCTTGCTTAAAGAGATATTAAGGAGACTGAGTTCACCATCATTCAGACTAACCACTTGATGGTATTCTTAATTAAAATATCGAGTTCAAGTTTTATGGAAGTAAAAAATATAATGAAGAGAAGACACTCTATTAAGGTTATCAATTAGATTTTTTTAATGAATATTGACTATCAATAAAATTAATAACATAAAATAGTTATATTATTTTTCTTCTCTATGTTTTTTTTTTTTTTATCAAATTGCAAAAATTTATTCCTCACTTTTCTCTCTTTGTTGTGGTAAAAATTTAAATGTATTTTTTTAGAAGAAAATTTAAATGTATTTATTATACATGTAAATATAATATCTAAATTGGCACTGCATGCACTTGCACTCTACATTAATTGATTGTTATTTTATTAATGTCAAATACCAGCAACAATTTCAGGCCACCCTCGTGGGACAATAAATCACCAAACTGAAACTGATGGGAGTACAATAACATAATAACAAGTCTAACATTAAAATTAGTTATTTGGATAGGCCATCGAATGCTGACCTGACTTTTAAAAGCCAAGGGTAATTCCATTGTTTTCACGTCTTTCAAGTAGTTTACTTTTATTTTTCAAATGTTCTCACTCTTCTCCAAAAGATAAGAGCTCTTAAATTGATAATGTTTTTATACAATAAATAATTGCAATCAATTTTTAAACAAAGTCAATTTGATTTTCCTAAGTGATTTTTAGACACACTTCTATAGACAATAAGAAGCATGCTTATTATTTTTTTTTAATATAGATGTATTTTCAACTGAGTTTTCGCCCGGAATTTTCGTTTAAAGATTTCTATTATTATATAATTATGTTGATGAAAATCTGCCGTAAATAGAGGAAACTGTGAAACGCTGGCTACTTTTATTTAACTTTATTTTGTTTTCTATAACTTCTCAGTCCACGCAATTGTGGAAATTTCGAAGGAGGAATATTCAATGGATATTCTATATATTGGACATTCTGGGAATTCCAATAGAATTTCGTGGCTCGAAAAATATTCATTATGGAAAAATTATTCATTTAAAATAGGCTTAATATTGATTTTTTTCCTATCCATTTTTTGTTCAATTTACTAAGCATTGTGATTTTTCTCCCATTTTAACTTTCGATTTTATTCTCTAATCACTTTGTGATAAGTTTAAACCGTCACAAAATACACATTTAGACGATATGAACAACTTTAGAGACATGATTACTCATTAATTTAGAGAATGAGATCAAATTAAATTGATTTTAAGAATTAGAAGATTAAATTTAATCCAAAAAGAATTAAATGATTAAATCGAACCAATTTTAGAGATTAGATGGTCAAATTGAAAAAAGAAGACAATAAAATTAAAAGTTAAAAATAAATTAGAGAAAAAATATTAATTTAAAGTTTTGTTTTATTTTTCCGCTGTACTGAAAATGAATAAATTTAGATATATAGAAAATGCCAAACGAAATTTTAGTTTCATAAGTCATATCCATGCATAAGAACTTTCTAGGGTTCCATCAATAACAGCTACTTCATCAGGTTGAACGTTCAGGGTACTTCTGTTCTTGAACATTTCCATTACCAAGAACATAAGAAAATGATAACTCAAGTCATTGAAATTAAAGCCTAGTTAACAAGATAAGAAAATGAATTAATAGCTCATGGTTACCGCTTGCAATATATTTTCAGCAGCATCCCCTTCCAAAAGCCTCAAACCTGTTGTTGCCTGCTTTAACATATTCAACATGGAAAAGTCATTATCTAAAAAAGCCATTTACAATTTGTATCAATAAATAGTGCTAATTTATTCGCCTTTATATTTTAGACTAAGATTTTATCCCCATGTCACTAGCTAGTCTGAATAGTATTGAATTCAGATAATGAGAGGAAATCCACTTGTTAGTCACATTCTTTAAAAAAAATTAATTATTGACAAAGTCCATAAAATCTTACTGATAAACCCTCAAAACTAAACCCTTAACCTTAAAACACATTGTGACAAATAAGTGAGAAACATAGAGATCAGAAACACCGACCCCAAGCTTAAGGGGTGTCTTGGGGTGCAGTTCGTCAGGGACAATACTTTCAGCTTCCTCTAAAAGTGGAATCAGAGATTCTGCGGCTTGTTTAGGATTATCCGCATATAAGCTCAAACCGGGTTTGATCTGCTCCACAACAATGAAGAATGTAAGAACTAATTAAGAAATGAAGAGAATGATCAATTAATTAATCAATGTAACTATATAAGGTTTCACCTTTTCAGAAAACTCAAGGTCCTTGCCAATGTGAATGAGATCTAAGTTCTGGTCAAAATGGAAGACATGCACACGACTCCCACTGCTACCGGCATCAAGGATCACAGCATAAGAGGTTATTGCTTCCTGTTTGGGGAATATTATCTTGCGATGATTGAGAATGTTGTTCCCATGAAATTGCAAGGAAGAGAGTGGTGGCAATGAGAAGAGTAGAAAAGTAATGAGGGGTAGGAAGCCCATGCTCTTTGTCCGTGGCAAGAGCAAATTCATTTGTGAATGAATCTGTCAGAACCTCGCTACTGAAAGAGCACTATTAGCAGCTTGCACTATCTACTCATCTCGTACCCACTTATTATATAGCTGTTAGAGGGCAAGTCATGATCACAATGTGATATTTGATTCAGTTCATTCTCTTGTTAGACTAGGTTCTTAATTTTAAGCTTAATCTTTAGTTTCAAGTTGGACAGCTATACTAAATATTAATTTGGAGATCTCACCTTTTAAACAGGACTATCTCCTGTGAAACGTATCCGTGTCTTTGTATGTCTCTTACAAAAAAATAAAAAATAAAAATCTGTTGTTTGTGTCTTTTCAATGTCTCTCGTAGTGTGTTTTTGAATAGGAAGAAACAAATGGACACTCAAATGCTATGGAACACAAGAGAGATATAGATATGAGAGAAAAATATATATAATAGATAATGTGATGTAATAAGAAGAAACAAAAAATCTAGTGATGTTATTGGTACGTATCAATATCAAATGGATCAATCCAATTACTCAATCTAATTGTCAAACAACGAGTTACAATAGGTTGATCGATTTTAAGATGGATTAAAAATCTCAACTTAATTAATCTAACACTTGTGATGAGTGATGAGTTGAGTTAGATTGACCTACCAATTTTTTTTTTTTTTTGAGATGAAACACAATTACTTCATTTCATTCATAAACCGGAAAACAATACATGATGGAATGTGATGGAAATCATGAGTTAGCATAAAATCTAGAAGTTCTTGCTAAGGAATCAACTACTTGATTTGTTTGTCTCTTAACATAACTTACTAATTTTTGGAATAGATGAAAGTAAGACTCAATATTTATTTGAGCAATCATATAAGTGAATTTTATAAACAAGTCAGATACCAATTGTTGGAAAATTAAAGGAGGTAATATTGAGAAGATTTACATCAATGGACCATGAGCAACCATATAAGTGAATTGATACTACACTTTAACCCGAAACTTAATGGACCATGAGCAACCATATAAATGAATTGATACTACACTTTAACCCGAAACTTTTAAGCTTAGGTTTATGGATCTTGTTTTTACTTATATAATGCTCAAACTTCTCATTCTTATCCGATGTGGGATTTCACACATCTCATACTTATATTCCAACAATTTGGAATGACATAAAAATCTGATTTCACTACTAAAAAAAACATTATCCACGTCAATTTTTTAGCACATTTCATGATGATTTTTAAATTGTCTTAGAATCCCGATTTTTATGTCAATTCCTTTTGAAACCATCTTAGAACGTATTTTTTTGTTTTTAAAATATTTAAAAAATTGAAATTTCTAAGAGGATTCTTTAAAAAAATCGTCTTAGAAAATATACTGTTTAAGACAATTTTTTTAAAGAACCGTTTTATAAAGTATCTAAACAAACAACAAATTTATTGGAGTTTATTATTTATAAATTAATTATTTAAAAATATAATATTTCTATTTGAAAACAAAATCATTGTTTATAATATGTTAAAAGTAAAATATAAACCTAAACTTATTTTATCTTTATTTAAATATGATTAAAAAGTTATAAATATATACAAATTAAATTGAAAAATTATTTAAATATAATTAAAAAGTTATAAATATAATAATATGGAATGGGAGAGTTGAATAGGTCAAACACACCCTAAGTCTACATAACTCTTACAAGCTGTGCACACATCACACACACTAGAGCTCAAGCTTCATACAATTCTCAACTCTTTTAGCCATTGGGAATGCAAAGGGCATGGGTCTGGCTTGCCTTGGGCCGTAGCCTCCTCAGAGAGAGAATAAAACCAACCATTTCTCCATTTGAACTGCAAGTATAACCAAGATAAGAACTTATATATATAGTGAATGCAATATTTATTCCACTAAGTGTATCATTTACCTCCTTAACTGCCGTGGGAAAGTGGGCTACAGCTCGAGAATATGATCATAAGCGCTCTTCCATGGCTTCTTAAAATGTTAACCCTTTTTCACTTGCTGCTGCTGATGCCAGTTCTGTTATAAGGCTGGACAACTGAAAGTGCAAACATCAGTCAGTTCTCATTGCAGTGTTAACTTATTAAGTGTTGAATACATTATCAATATTAGCTCTAGATGTTTGTCAAAAAATCTCTACACTTTCTTCCTTATCTTATTATGGCCCACATTTTATGCCCAAATTTATATGACAAACATAGTTTATTTACAATTTATAGCTCATAGATTTCATTGATGGCAACAAATCAAGTTCAAAATCAGGTCACCCATTTTGGACGGAGCTCCGTTAGTCCAGGATCAACCCTTCAAGCAAACCAAATCCAACCAAATTTGAACATATTTCATGTTAACTTGATTTCACCCAAGACTCAGCCATAAGAATTGAGAAAGGTCACTGAGTAGTGAGTAGACACCTCTTCAAGATCCAAAACAAGAAAACATATATATATATATGTGTGTGTATATATATATATATATATATATATATATATATATATATATATGAATATGAGAGAGAGAGAGAGAGAGAGAGAGAGAGGATACTGATTGCAATCACCAACCATCCTATTGTGAAAGTTACTTCAGTGCCGAATTCCTTTTCCACGACACCTACAGAAACCCCTCCATGATGTGCTCCAACAAGCATAAGGGCACAAACAATCACCTTAAGTGATTTCTTCAGGCTCTTGGATTCATTCTGGATAGACTGCAAGATCCCAATTCCATATTGAATGCTGGAGGAATACCATATGATATAACCATTGTAAAATTACAATTTAAGTACATACAATATTTCAAATAACAAGCAGTGTAAGCTAGCAATTACCTCTCGCAGGACAATACAAGCTTTGAATCAGACTTAGCTTCTGAATTCTGCATGAGGTGGTGGCTTAAAGCCCAACCAATTATCTTCTCTGCATATGCAATGTAGCAAAAATGATATACGAGAGGGATTCTAGAGGGATCCTAAAACACTTAATGCTTAGAACATACTTTCATTTGTAAGTGTCTGATCCTTAATGCACAAGGTCTCAAGTCCTTCACATTCCATTCCGCAACGTCCCAGAACCTATAAATAAAATTAGCTAGTCTGTAATTGCAGTAATTTTAAACACCACAACTGCAACTGTAAACAATCAACATTTTACGTCACTACACAGTTATACATTTGTGTCACGTAACCCTATTATGAACCATTATCCAAAAAAATAATTGACTCAAGGGATTTGACTTTCAACAATTCAACTGAATCTGAATCGTAAAAAATGAACCTCAGAAAATTAGTAGTTAGAAATATATTAGAAGATTTACATCAAAACAGACCAAATAAATCAACGGTCTAATCTCCTCTATAGATTTGCAAAAAATTACAAATCAAATAAAGACCAGAAGAGATTCTAACTCACTTCTCATTATCTTAAATTTAAACAAAAAGTGAAAATTCAAAGCAAAATGTCAGCCTTGAATTAAAACTTAGAATGGGCAAATTATCAAAGATGGAAGAGAGATGATATAGACAAAGGTAAAGCCCTTAGAAAAAAATAAAATTCACAGACCCACCCAAACGTCCTTGCACAATTGATACAATAACACCATCTTCCAAACCTTAAAAAGTGGTGATCTAAAAGACATACAGGGGAAAGCATAACTTGCATTGACTGTTTAACTGGTATCCCATCCATTCATATATAAATCATACTTTGAATTAGTTACCACAATGAAATAACATATTAAGGAAAGTACTATATAGCCTCCAACTCTATTTTGCATGAAAATATGTAGATGTTACAATAAACGTGCCTTTCAATTATGCCAATGAATTAAATTAACAAGCAAACACAAGGCACTCACTGTGCGCAAGTGATGTATTTCTTTTACCCCTTTCTGTTAGTTTCTCTATTATTATATATTAATTTCCAATCTAAAGAGTCAAAAACAAAATTCTAAATGAAGTCTCCTTAAAATCCTATAAAAGCTATATTTCACATTACAAGTGGAAATAATTAACTTAATCTTAAAAAAACAGAAGAAAAAAAAATAGAGGGACTGAATTTGGACCCTTTTTCTTTGTATGATACATTAAAGAGGTAATCCAGTTAGATTAACTTAAGAATATATCACTACAAGAGCCAAATTTCAAAGATTGTAACAAATTCCTAGAAAGGGGAGAGAGATTACCTGTTGTAACTCTCCTTTTTTGGCCACCAAAGAGCCCATGTAGCATATCATTGCCTATCTGAACATACATCAAGATCAAGCACTTCCAAAACATAATCTGTCTTCACATTGTGGTTTTTGCCACCAACAAGTGTTGCTTGATGAGTAAAATCAGTTTAAAAAAACACAAATTAGATGACTTCTTGAACTTGCATATATGCATGATTTTTCAGATATTATTTATAGGATGAGACAACCTTCATGAGTGCATCAATTTCTGGACTTGGCAGTATTTTTTTTCTCCTTCTCCAAGCGTTCAAGATTTTTCACAATTTCTGTTTATGACATTAGAACAGGAAATAAGTAGTTGAATTCTGAAATGGAAAATAAAAATAACTAAAAATGGCACATAACGAAACTAGGCAAAAGAACCAAAATAATACAAATTAAATAAAAAATTACCAATTTGGGGCAACTTTCAAACTATTTACAAATCTGGGGCAACTGGTCACGCCCAGAACTGGGCATGACCAGTGTGTATAAATGCCCCCCATTTCCAGTTTTCCCTCATTTCTCAGTGTTGCGCATTATTGAATCGAGTTGCAGAAGTGTAGTGTT
>PYAF01005385.1:5208-31468 GCA_007407185.1 Glycine tomentella | reverse complement strand
AGAGAGAAGGCAGAGAGAAGTTTTTAGAGAGAAGCCAAAAGCTGAGAAGTGAGTGAACAGTGCATTCCGGGGGGCATTTATACACACTGGTCATGCCCAGTTCTGGGCGTGACCAGTTGCCCCAGATTTGTAAATAGTTTGAAAGTTGCCCCAAATTGGTAATTTTTTATTTAATTTGTATTATTTTGGTTCTTTTGCCAACGAAACTAATATATTATATACATACCTACATCACTTGAACCTGGGCATCTGTTAGCAAAATCAAAAGTTTGTGTCACTGTCAGTTCTGCTATGTGATTATCAGTTTGGCTAGTGTATACAGAAGCCCTTTGAATAAAAAACTCATTTTTCTCATGGCCATTGTATGTTGTACTACCACTTTTCTGCACAGATATTAAAGGATCAAAGTTTGTTTTGACTGTGTCCATTAGCCACACCTTTTGACTGTGTCTACGAGTCCATTTTTAGTACCTCAATTTTTTTTTTTTGCTTATTTTTATTGCTCAACATTAGCCTTTGCTTTGTCCATTTTTATTCCCTCATTTTAAAATTTTTTAGGGACTAAAAATGATCAATTTTTTTTAAGGACTAAAAATGCTGACAGAAAATTAATGAAGGACTAAAAATTGACAAATAAATCTTGAAGGACTAAACATTAGAATCTAAAAAAATTGAGAGACTAAAAAAACAAGTCTAAAATAAGATAATCATATGTACATGCTTCAGTGCAACAGCTAAACCAGTAATAGAGTGGAAGTGAGGACCACTTTGCAGTCCAGGAAACACAACTGGATTGATTTTGTCTTCATAATCATACATCACCTTCAAATAAGTTAGAAAACTTTGTTGCATTTGGTTCATGCCATGAATTTACATAAATTTTTGAAGACTAAAGCACAACATGCCAAAATCATGAAAACAGAACTTAATAGATAATATAAAACCCAAAAGTATGCCAAAATTGTTGAGTATGGCTCATACTTTGTCATTAGCATATATGCACGAGGGCCCCGCTTCCCGATGAGCGGGCGAGGGCTAGAGGGCAGTGCCCTTGGAACTTTTTTCGAGGTCCAGTACTGTTGTTAGTCTCGTGTTTTATTATTTATAGTTTGAGCTTGGACCCATGAATAGCTACGGTACTTAGGGTTTCTAAGCTTATATATTTCCTTGTAATCTGAGTGCAATTGTACGAGTGTGTGAGGGAATATAGTGAAAAGCTGGACGTAACTCACATTGGGTGAACCAGGATAAATTCTGTGTTGTTTTCTTCTTCCCTTTTCTCTCTTCTCGATTGTTGTGTGATTGTGCGATACCCAATAAAAATATCAAATAAATTTTGTTCAGGAATACCTCTTCTCCTTGTTTGTTAATTTCTTTTACCCCCCTACTTGAAGAAGATCATAGCTCCACGAGGGCCAGGGAGTGATTGTGAGTCATGGTAGTCACTACATCTACATTATCAAAAGGTGAAGGGATAACACCAGCAGCAACTAATCCACTGATGTGTGCCATATCTGCCAACAGCACAAGAGTGGTACAATAATATATTTTGATCTTAAGGAGCAAGAACAGAATACAGTGCTGCCAAATGGATAATTGGATCACTTGTGGCTAATTGATTTTGAAGAAATTTAATAACTCAGTAAATTGTAATGGAGAGAAACAACCTCTCTCAAATGAACTCAAGAACGTTAACAAATGAGTTCAGACCATCAGATATCAGTTTTTGATAATTATATACGGCCTGGTTGAACCATGGAACTGTTGAGCTCTTCAATCTGTATGGGTGCAGCATGTAATTGAACTCACCACATGTATATCATGTAAGTATCTTACTCCTAAGAGCCAGTTTTCAGTGGACACTTTTTTTTAAAAAAATCAGCAAATACTTTATTATATAAATAAAACATAACGGTACCAGAGGTACTCAATAACAAATAACACAGTCAATATCCAGCTAGCAGCTCGGTTAGCCTATATTAACACCACAACTAGTATAAATAATGACCATCCTTGACTCAGAAAATCTTTCCTCGGAGTATCTGAAAATAATTGTTGTAGTTTGTTTGTTTCTCAAGGAGGTATGAGAATACAGAAAAAAAGAAAATTGCACTATAATATATTATTGATGGTAAGGAGCCGGCCAAGTCCATGAAATTGAGATTATCCCACAAAATTGGTAAACCTCAATAATTCCAAAATCCAAACTTTAAACTTTTCAAACCACCCTTTATTTTAGTCTGATCTTTTAACAATTGACTAGTTGTCAATATCTTTATTTTTTTAATTGTTCTTAGGTAAAATCTATGCATAAATAACCTGCTACTCCTTAAATTTTTCACATTCACCAAAACATTAATAAATGGGGTTCTGAAATTTTAAAATATCAAGTACAATACATGCCTCTACTCTACTGTCTTCCCAAGCAGGATAACAAAAATCAAAGAAAGGCAAGAATGAAATTAGTGAGCAATGTTACCGGAAGTGCTAGAGTTAGCCTGTTCCCTTGCATCACATGCCCAAGCAGCACCTAATACAAGAAGAAACAAGAGTCCCGTTCTCCCTTCCATGGTTTCTATACCAAAATAATTCTTTTTAATGACAACTTCCATCACGAAAAAAAGATAGAAATTAATCAAAATTTCAGGGCTATTAGAAACCACAAAGATAAAGATCTGACATTCCAGGCATTTATTAAATGAAATAAGAACTGACTGAAGGGCATAACAAAATATGATGCCATTTTGATAGAACAAAATCATCAATTAAATATAATTTACTCAGACACTTGTAAAAATATATACCATATTTGTTTTTAGCACAAAGTTGGACACAGAAGCCAAAAAAGGGTATATTAAGAGTTAAGACCATTCATTTTTATGATCTCAGACTCTTAGATCACCTTATGTACTTCAAAAGTAACATGGTGCAACTCTCAAACACTAACAAACAATCAAAATAATAATAGCAGAAATGCAAGATCTAGAAAAGAGTCAATCAACTTTGCACCTTCGGTGTAGTGACCTTTGGCCCAGTTGTTTCCGGCACCGGACGGGCTGAAGACGAAGTTATCAGGCCGGAAAATCAGACCATAGGGACCAGATCTGACGCTATCCATGGTCCTTGGCTCCAGATCCATGAGTATTGCCCTCGGCACAAACCTTCCGCAACTCCCTTCATTGTAGTAGATGTTGACTCGCTCGACTTACAACTCATTGTCCCCCTGGTACCTCCCCATGGAATCGATCCCGTGCTCCACGCACAAAGAAACGGGAAAAGGAAAGGGAAAGGTCCTGATAAGTATGAGTGAACAAAGCCAAAACACTTGACTATCATTTGATTTAGTGATTTCAGAGACGGTTCTTCCAAGAACTGTCTTTGATTTACAGCTTCAACGTCGTTTTTAAAAAATCGTCATTGTAATTTTATTGATATTTATAAAAATGCTACTGAATTTTTAATGATGACAGTTTTGATAAAAAAACCGTTGTTGAAGCTTGTTTTTTTAGTCTTCCTTAGATAGAATGCACCCCAATGGATCGGTGCACGAAGAAGAGAAAAAACTCCAAGTTTAACCCCCCTCTTGTAGAGAATCCTTTGCCATGAGACTACTTTTATTTGAGCCAAGCACCCCATGAATATGATTGTTCCATCTCTAAGTAACTATGTTCATCATATTCCATATACACCAACAAATGGCGTGCCAACAAAGATGTCTTAGTCTCCTAGTCTTTGTTCCCGATATATAGCCTTCCATCTGTTTGTATAGCATTCTTATTTCTTGAGTTAGAACAGATTCAATGCCTAGCCAACCTAATACAACTTTCCATATCCTTTGAGCAAACTGACAGACAATAAATATTTGCCCACAATCTTCTGTTAGTCATAAAGAATTAAGTGTTTGTATTCCACGTCTGAGTAATTGATTGCAGGTTGGCAACCGATCTTCCAGCAAACTTTATGAGAAAATGAGGACTTTGGAAGGTACATTTAATTTCAAGAATATGCTCAAAAGGATATTCTTTTCCTTAATATTATTGAGTTGTTGAGGATTTGGTAGAACAATCCTATAGGTCGAGGCAACTAAGAAGCTTTGAATAACATCAGGTTTCCAAACCCACGAATTAGAAGCTCCATTCTTAATCTGAGCTGACGAAAAAGGACCCGCATAAGGGTAACCAACAATTCTTTCTGCCCACAAGTATAGATGGTGCCTCCATCATCATCCCTAAGTTAAGCCCATGGAGACTCGATTTCCATATATGAAATTCCTCTACCACTTGGAATAATATGGGAAATACATCTTTCAAGTGCCTCTCTCCAATCCATAAAACACTCCAGAACTGGGTCTATTCACCACCACCAGTTGAATTATGACATTATCCATCTTATGCCGTGCCACCATAAAGAATCATTTTGTGAACTTGTCACATGGTTACCAAATAACATACCTTCACCATACTTAAACACCAAGAGTTTATTCCATATCGTTGATTCGCTAGTAAGGAATCTCCAAGCCCATCTGGATAATAAGCTCATGTTGAAACATTCTAGATTCTTAACCTCGAGACCACCTACATCTTTTGAAACGCATATCTTGTCCCAACTTACCCAACAGGTTTTATGCGCCTCCCCAAGACCTTGCCAGAGAAATTTCCTTTTAAGTTTCTTTAAGGAGTTTAAAGCTTCCTTTGGGGCCTTGAAAGGGGAAAATAAATATAACGGTAAGTTACATAGGATCGAGTTGATTAGCACTAGTTGTCCATCAATGACTGGCTTCCAGGTACATCTTCTCTGGTTTGATCCAATTGGGAGGCCAAGAAAATTAAAAGGCACACACATATTATACGATGGAGGAAATTCTTTGTTGTTTGTAAGAATTGCGGGCTCACATTGATACCACAAACTTTACTCTTGCTGAAATTTACTTTTAAACTCGAAATCAACTCGAAACTTCATAGAATCGATTTGATTGCCAGAGGTTTTCCATGCACCGAATACAAGGAGCGTGATTAATTGACTCACTCCTTATATTGACACTGGGAAAGAAAATATCTCTCATTTGATTTTCATACAGAAGAAGCATATTTGAATGTGAGAATACAAGGAGTGGGTTTAACAGATAAAGAAAATCCAACACTTGCGCATACGGGTATTCAAATTCAAATCAACCTTTAATAAAACTAAAAACTATTAAAAAGAAATGAAAACTAACCCAATGATATTTTTTGGATTCAAATGGATTGATTTATGGTTCTGGTTCAAATTATGGTTGATATCTATGGAATTCATCCAAATTAAACCAAACCACAATTATTTATTTATATTATAATATTTTATTAAGAGAAGTGTATGGAATATACTTTTTAGCACACTCCTTCAAACAGATGTTATTTAGTTGGTTAAAATTTATTGAAAATTATAAAATCAAGAGAAAAAGAGAGTCATTAAATATGATGTGAGACCCACCAAATTTTGTCATTTTCAATAAATTTTAATCAATGAGAAAGAGTGTGTTACAAGGAGTGTGTAACACCCTTCTACCAAGATACATACATTTATAATATTTTCTAAATATGTCTATAGTAGACTTTAATTAAAAGGATATATCATCTTTAAAAAAACACTTATTCCGTGATAAAAGTATTGCATGTCAAATATTTGTAAGCTTAAAGAAAACAAATCAATAAATAATTAAACAAATCTTGGATCTCCAAAGTCCTTTCAAACCATATTAAATAAAATATGGTGTAAAACTATTCATTAATTTAATCCTTATGAAGAATGAATAAAACTTGTGTCCTACTGTTACATTATTTCAAAACATCCATAATCCTAAAATTAATAGTAATATAAAGTGGAGACCTAAATCTCTCATGTAGTATCATCATCACAACCTTACAGAAACTTACCTACAAGGGTGGCATTCAACCCAAACACAAACAAGACAAACAGGCAGGGAGGGAGATACATCTCACCATAAATTTAAAACATTAAGAAAGTCATAAAGATACATTTATAAACAATTGTGTTCCACAACACAAGCATGCTTCATCTAAATCAACTCGTACACATGTGGTGCAATTTTGGAAAACAATGTGAATGTAGCCCGAGAGTCCATGTAGTTGACCAATTGTCACACAATGGCAAATCTGACACTATCACTCTAACCGAGATGACATCGTCAAAGGCACGTTAGGATGTTTTGGCCTTCCAAGGATACTCCAACACATGTGATCAACATAAATTTAAAGGATATTCGAAACTGTTGCATCCCAAGGTTAGAGTTATACGTCAACTCATTCATGACCTCTCCGGTTAAGTTCATAAACGTTCTTCACTTGAAAACGCATATGCATAACATGATGCATCGGTCATAGACAATATGCACATGATTTATTTTCGAATTCCCTTGGGATTCCTATTCTGCGGGGATAGGTTCTCCTAACATTTTTCTCAACACATGCACATAGCATGACATATTACTTTCACATATACACATAGACATCATGCATTCAGTCACAATATCAATCATGGTCGCATTCACTCATTTACACAACAATATCATCGCATCACTTCATCCATCAAATCATAAGTATAAACATCATGCATCGTACTACCAATCATTATGATATCAATATTACACACTCATTTTTCCTCTTATGTTACTATGACCTTCGTAGAGTATAATATTTTTTTTATAGAGTTGTACTAATCCTATTAAGTTGGTTCTTATCTCATTAGAAAGATAATACAGTTATCTACAACTTTTATGTTGACCTCAAAATCTCTTTCAATCGTTTAGAAACCTAAAATTAGGAAATATAAAAAATAATCACAAAAATCTAACAGCTTAACCTTTACTCACTAAAATTGAAATATTTGGAGTTATATAGATCCTTTTTGAGTGAAATCAAATCCTTTAACTAGATAAGATTCAGGGATACAACTCTTATGAATAACAAAAAGTCTAATTCTATCATTTAAGTATACGTTTTGGTTGAAGTTAATGTTTGCTATCAGAAAATCAACATGTGAATCCAACATCAATTATCAAATTCAATTTCTAGAACATCAAAATGACCAAACATCAAATTCATCCAAATCATAACAAAACAAAGTACTTCAAGGTATTCACAACCCATCTAAGAAAATAAACTTGCCATAATCATAAACTTAAGATCATACAATCTACCCATGGCTGATCATTTCCCCTCATACAACGAAAGAAAAAGAGAGAATTCACGTGCCTTAAATGAAGCAATTCCTTATCAAGGAAAAGGAAGACGATCTTGTGACCACTCCAAAGAACGATCTTGTGACCACTCCAAAGAACGAGTTGACTAAGGGAATTTGTGCCTAACGCTAAGCCCATTTAATTCTTTGGTTCATATAAGACTTGTTGGTCTACTCTATAAATAGGGGGAAAAAAAGGGTTCATAAGGTTTATTTTGTCCAATGTGGGATTTAGAGCATTTTCATGATCAAGTGACCTACTTTGGAATTGATTTTGGTTTTTAAGGCGTATGAATGAATTGTAACTTTTTCAGCAAGCTTTCCAACGACTCAAAAAATCGCCTCAAACGAACAACTATAACTCAAGATATGATATGGTCTATCTAGGGTTGTCATTATAAAACTAACACTAGACTTAGACAACTTTTCAAGAATTTAACTATAAGAAGTTAATCAATCTAATATTCTTCTAACACCATAATATAATATAGTATAATAAAGACGACGACGACAATAATAACAACAACAATAATAATAGTATACACAAAATACACAATGTATAGAAACACATACACTATCACAACATAAGTACATGCTTATGAGAAAATCAATAATATACAAATAATAATAACAACATGTATAAAAAATATAACATAAGGATCCTAATAAGAGTTATCCTTATAATATATTCTTAGTATTCAAAATTTGGAGTGTTACCGAATGCGTTAGAGAATGTGTTCCTAACATTTTATCTATTTATTAATTACATATATTAATATACCATGTTTATATTATTTGTTTTAATGCCTTTATTTCTTTATTCTAATAATAGAAACTAGATGACTATACCAACTATGAATATATTTTTCAATACAATTATCACAAGTAAATGTTAATATAATAAATCATATCATTAATATTCACCCTAAGTGTTAATACTAATAATTTAAGATTTGTTTAAAAAAGGCTATATCACAAGTGACAATCATCTAACCTTTTTTTTTAATCTATTTTATAACATATTTTTATAGTGATGCTTTTATAATTATTAGAAAAATAAAATAAAAATATAAAATAAAATAAAGTTTATTCAAACTAAATCAATCTTAATTAATTAACTCTAATAAGATTAGGTATTAGAAAATATTATGCATGATAAACTTTTAATTTTTATTATAATATTGATTAGTTACGTATTATAATATATAATGCAATGTTTAGATTCAGTTTTGACTTTTAGAGTACCTATAATCCAATACTTCTATATGGGTTATTAAATGGGTCCAATGTAACATGCCAGACAAAGATAGGGACAAAGATAGGGAGTGATCGTTGGTGTAGAAAAGATGTGATACGAATCCTAGCAATATCTAATGAATGAGAGAAATTCAAAAGTTAGTAGGTATTTTATTATATAATTTATGATAATTTAAAGAAATTAATTAATATTATTTATGTATCTATTTTTTGATAATTTATCACTTATCAATTCTATAATTAAATATATTTGACTTGAAATAATTACAAAATGAGTGATATTTTGAAAATAAAATTAGAAAATGTTTAAATAATAACAAAACACATTAAAAATTCTCATATTGATGGTTAACAATTTCAAAAATAGCTGGGCTTTACATCCAACATGTATAGATTACTCATTTTCAATTTTTTTACTATATTAATATTTTATTTTTTTAAGCAAAAAATTAACAGGCTCCGCTTTTAAATTTGAGCATCGGTGCTAAAAAGATAAGCTGATTTAGGAACCAATAAATACTTTGCATATACCACCGTGTTGATGGTCTTAGCTACTTATGGATGGAAATTTGGGCAGATTTTATAATTAAAAATGTTAAGTGTGTGTGTGTATATATATATATATATATATTAATAGATTTGTAGATTTTTATTAATAAATATATTAGTATAATTTGATTTAAAAGATGGAATAAAGGTAGATAAATTTTAATGGAATAATTATTTTAATAAAAATTGTAACATAAATCTAAATTAAATCGTAAAAATAATTTCTTTGGTTTAATTTAGAATTGATATTAAATTTAAATCGAATTAAACTAATATCATATAATTTTTTATGTTTAATTTAGATGATTTTTAATATAATTGTTTTTAATCTAACCGCACTTGAAACATCCTTGCGCATGCCTTCCTTATATAGATTTTTTTTTTTGGAATAAAAAGGAGAAAACCCCTATTCCAGAGAGATATAGAATAATTCCAAATAAAGTTAACCAAAAGATTTGAAGGAATCAAGAAAAGGAGTGGGACTAATAAGATTTCAATGACTTGAATGAAACGGTTGCTTTGCAATTTCTTCTTTTATTTTTTCTTTTTCTTTATGATTCCCAAATGGTATGTTTGGATGAAAAGGTGATAATAAAAATTAAAATATAGGTAATAATATCTTTTTATTTTATTAAAAAGTAAAAATAATAACTTCTAAAATATATATTTTTCTTCTACTTATTTTAATTTAAATTTTAACATTTTCCAATAATTAATATATGTTTAAAAATGGTTAGTGTATGCCGTGTGTCTGATCTGTATTTAATAAATAATGAAGTGAAATATAAGATCATTAAGTCTGATTGACTGAAAACAAACATCTACATCATCTAATTAATGTGATTCACATATTGCAAAACTGGATAAGCATCTTCGAACCTGAGGTTAAGAAAGTAGCTAGGTAAAGTGAATTCGACGGCTTTTTTTCTTTTTTCTTTTTTATAGAAAAGGAGCATTTTTTTTTAATTTTAATTATCATTTAGGATAGAATTTAAATAAATTATAAAATGGGATAAGTTATTACATGTGTTACTAATTCATAATTCCTATTACGATTTTTATCTTTTTTTTAAATTTTTAACTAAAATAGTAAAATTCTTTACGACTTGGGTGTAATATTAAAATAAAAATCCGCGATTTCAAAATTATAACAAATTTTGCTTTTCATTTTATATTTTTTAATGGAAGTCAAGTCCGTACTCTTTTTTTATTTATTTATGATTTTATAGTTGCAAAACCTTTTTTTTATTTATTTTTTGGGGTATGACCCATTTTATTTATAAAAAATTGTATTTGTTATTTGTTTTACTTTTATTTTCCTTTAACTTTTAAAAAATTATAAAATTAGTTTAATTTAATTATTTAAAAATAAAAATAATTTTAATTTTTGTAATTTGATTTAATATTTTGTATATATTATTTTTATGATTTTATTTAATATTTTTTATTATTTTATGCTATATCCATTTATTTAATATATTTTCTATATTTTGTTTGTAATATTAAGATTTATATTTTAAAAGGCTTAAATTTAGATAAAATATTTTATTATTAATATTAACTTATAATATATCAAATAAAATTTTATTATTTTTGATTTTGTTAATCAATTTTTATAATTATCAGTAAGTTAATTAATAATTTGGTACAATAATATTAATTAATTTTATTTAAATAATTATTTTAATATTAACAATAAATTATAATTAAGTAATAAAAATAGTTATTATGTCTTGATAAAAGTGTAATGAATATAAAATAAAAATTACAAACTAAATAAAAGTAAAAAAACGTAAAAATAGAATTAGCCTTCAACTTCCTTGTATGGACCGTTACGACGATTACATCCTTCAGATTCTATACAATGAACATTTCTTTGGCGTATTTGGCCACAGTGGTGATCATGTTCCTCAATAATAACAAACACATACACATAATCATTTTAGAACAAAATGAGGAAGAGATGGTAGAACAACAAGATAACAACTATCAACAAATTCAATGTAACAAATGAGAGACTTCAACTCATATCTAAAAGAACTAGTTGTGGGACATCATCCCACTATTAATTTTTTTGTTAAGAAAATATATTTGAATTTTATTTGTTAAATATAAGTCTTTTAATTAAATTGTTATTAATATTAAAATAATTATTAAAATAAAATTAATTAATATTAGTGTACCAAATTATTAATTAACTTAATGATAATTGTAAAAACTAATTAACAAAATAAAAAATAAAAAATCTTATTTGATATTTTTAAGTTAATATTAATAACAAAATATTTCCATCTTAATTTAAGTCTTTTGAAATATAAATCTTTAACATTATTAAAAAATAAAATATATGAAATAAATAAATATAGTAAAAATAAATATAACATAAAGTCGTAAAATATTAAATAGAATCATAAAAATATATACAAAATATTAAATAAAACTAAAAAATTTAAATTACTTTTATTTTAAATAATTAAATTAAACTAATTTTTATAATTTTTAAAATTTTAAACGAAAAAGACAAAACAAATCAAAAATAATATTTTTTCTAAAAAGGGGTACGACTTGGAATCGTAAATGATTTTATGACTTTCATTAAAAAATGTAAAAAAAATAATTTTTTTATGATTTGGAAGTCGTCAATTTTTAAAAAATTACACTAAAGTCGTAAAGGATTTTACCACTTCAGTTAAAAAAAGTAAAAGTGGTAAATAAAGATTACGGCTGTTAACTTAAAAGTTGTAAAACCTGTTACGAATTGTTCCCATCTGATAATTTATTTAAATTCTATTTTAAAATTATAGTTAAAATTAAAAAATATTCCTTTTAGGTAAAAAGTTGAATTTGACACTATCAACGTTTCACGTGCCTTCCAACAAGTATAATCCAAAAAAATGTTAATCAACCAAATTAAAGCATTTCCAATGGGGAGTGCTTCCATGGTTCCTTCAAGTGAAGGAACCGTTTCTTGAAGAAACTCTGCATTGGAGAGTGCCTCTGTGGCAGAACGATTCCTTCAAAAAAAGAAGTGCATCTTATATAAGCACCTGGTTTTTTTACAATAAAATACTATTATTTAGCCTCAACCACCCATTAAAAAAGAGGGAAAATAACGAGAAGAGGAACAAGGACAACAAACCATCTTATGGTGGTGGTTGTGGGAGAGAGATCTGCGGACGGCGATGATGGTGCGCGATGGAGGTCTGCGGGCGTCGATGGTGGTTGCGCGAAGGAGGACTGCAAGAGGTGGTTGTGCGAGAGAGGTCTGCGGCAGTGATGGTGCGTGACGGAGGTCTGCGGGCGTCGGTGGTGGTTGCACGAAGGAGGACAGTGTAACATTCTCAAAAATATATTTAAATTATAATAATCTTAAAAAGATATTTTAGATTATAATTAAATTATAAATATAGGATAAGGAAAAATTTTAAACTGGAATAAAACTACAAAAGCATGAATATTTAAATTTATCTTCAGCAACGTAAAATTTTAAGTCAAGGAGTAGTCCCTAAGCTGTCCAAGATTTCTGCACATTTTCCTTATGACCTCTCCAGGTGGCATTAGGGGAAATAAATCAACAAGAGCAAGCTTTAGTAGTTTTCCACGTTGCACGTACGATTAATGAAGAGAATATTAATAATGAGGAATTAGATAAGGAAGTTTAGATATTTTTTTATAACTAGATTTCTTTCTAACTAAATTCCTTTCCATCCTAACTAAATCAAGCATTATAAATAGCCTGGAAAATTCAAACTCTCGGCACAACAAACTCTGAGCTTTCACTCTTCCTAAAATTTCTCTACCACTTTCTTTTACTTAAAATCTTTCTATCTTAAAATTATCCTGGCAGTTCTCTAAGCAATCCACCAAAATTATTGAAGATAGACTAGGCTTCAATCTTAAAGTTAGAAATTAATTAAGTTTAATTTATATATTTATTAGGTCATATTTAACCTTTAGTTTAGTTAAAAATTTAAGTTTTACAATGATTAATTTTTAAATAGGATAGTGTGATTTTTAAAATGTATAGGGACATATAATATATATATATATATAAAATTAAGAATATTGAATATATGTTAATTTTTAGTTTATATACGTTGTTAAAAATAATTTGTGGAACTAAAAAGTGAATGGCATAATACGTGAATATTAAAATAATAGTTAAAGCTGCACTACCGTGATTATACTTAAGTCGAAAGACAACAGCTTATCTATTTAAGAAATATATAAATATATATAATAATAACTAAGCAAATAACACTATCCCAGCCTTGTTTTCTCGGTTTACAACACCCTGGTCCATTCAGACTTAGCTATATTAGTTATAAACCACCCCGATAATCCTATCCAACCCGAATACCAGTACCAGCTTGTTACCATCCCGGTCACCACGTATATTATTTCCTCTATGAACAAGCATATCCCGACCAGCTCTGAAAAAGCTATACGAGTTAAATACTACTCCAAGAACATATATTTCCAGCTACCTAGGATAGAACCGGCCCGGTTAAATTTACCCCGGAAATTCCAAAACAATACCTCGGCATCAATGCACTGCCGGGATTATGATCCCTTATAGGTACCCCGGCACCTCTGCACCACCGGAGATACTTAGCTTACACTCACATTCACGTACCATACAGCCTAACTGTAACCACAACCTCAAACATTCCGGTAACCTGCATAACTGGCCATATTTCATAGCCATGCAACCAACCCGGCACCACACAGCACGTATGCAAACTCGGCTACACACAAAGTGCTTGTAAGACCGGCCATAACTACCCCGGCATCACCTCTAGTACCCGATGTTCAGACCCATACCTACAAACCAGTAACCATACAAAAACGAGAACATACCCCGGCTTCCATGCAACCCAGCTATGCCACAACCATCTCGGCACTCTACTCCCGTTGCACCTCGGTATGACCAAACTTATCTCACCTTTCATACACTCCCTCCTACACTTCTAGTTAACGACCCAGCAGAGTACACAAACCTCGGCCCATACTATATTCGGCCACCCACTCATGCACCTCGGCTTTCCATTGAAATGCACGTATCAGCTGGAGTTTTTCATCTCAGCACTTCTACTACCTCAGCTCCTATGATACAAACTAGCTAATATTTCAAACTACCTCGGCACTCCCGTATAACTCCACGAGCCATGCACAAACCATGCAGCTCGTAAATTCCGTTTTAGCTTGAATGTGTGAACCACCAACTCGGCTGGCTATAAGAATTTAACTACACTTAGTTCACCTAGTTAAACTAGCTATGATAATCTTATGTCGGTGCCTTTAAAACTGCAACCCCAGCTGTATATCCAAGCTAAGTAAATAATCCACGCAACTTGATTAGTTCCCAGTAATATCACTCAACCCAAATTATCTTAATTTGCTCAAAGCCATGCCACGCATTTCCTACCACAAGCATGCAAGCCATCCAGGTTTCATTTATATATATATATATATATATATATATATATATAAAATTATAAATATATATATATATAAACCCTAATTAAATCACATTTAATATACTAAACTGAATATTTAGGTTAAAATTAATACAAAGATAATGTGTAATATACTATGATAATTAAATTATTCTAACTATTTCACCAACCAGGTCTTGGCTATGTAAATATATATAAATCAAAATACTAGGATAACATTGGCGGCTCATAAATATTAAACTTATTTTAGTTGGTACAACCTTACGTGGACAAGGTATGGAATGTTATCTATCTTATTCTATGAAAGAAGAATATTTTCCCTATGAATTTTTGTATGAATGAGATTGATCCGGGTTTCAAGATTGGACCTATGATTTTAAGATTGATTCGAGTTTCAAATGTTGGAAACCGGACCTATGATTTTATGAGAATGACCCAAGTTTCCAATGTTGGAGACTGGGCCTATGATATTACAAGAGATCAGGTGCTAATACATGAAAATTCATGCATGATTAGCGTAAAATGGCCGCAGCATTCATACATAATGTACGTATGTAGATGCCATGTGCACCTGTGACCATTTCATTTCATACATTCATGCATTCATACAATCATTGAAACATTTTATGTATTCATGATTTATTTATTAATGTGTTTGGTGGATTATATAATATGTTGATTTACTTACTAACTTACTAACGTGTTGGATGGATTAAATAATATGTTGATTTATTTACTAAATTATTAATGTGTTTGGTGGTTTAGATTTGCCTATTGAGAAATTTATTTCTCACTAGATTTATTTTATGTTTTTCTTAGAGGGCAGCTATGGTCAGATTTCTTGAAGCTCTGGAATAGTGTTGATATATTGAAGGAGTTATGCTAAGTTTTGAAAAGAGTTTTGTACTTGTATAAACTTTTGTAACAGAGACATTGACTAATGTATCATTCCTTTCATATTTTGTAAATTTTATACACGTTCCTTGTAAAATTTTAGTTTTCTTATTCCTACCTTAATTTATATTTTTCGTTGAAAGACAAAAGGATAAAATAATAAAATTTAAAATAAGTAAATAAATAAGTAAGTAATTAAATAAATAAAGAAAATTAGTTAGGATGTTACAGACCGCGTGAGATGGTGGTGGTGTGCAAGGGAGGTCCGCCGATGTGGAGAACAAAGAAAATGGGCAAGAGAGGAAGAGAGATAGAGAGAAAGACCAAAAGAAGCTTCTATTGGAAGAAGAAAAAGCAAAACACGGGAGTACGAAAAAATGAATAAAAAATAACAAAGAAGTTTCTAAGCTTATTATTAAATGTTTTGATTAAAAAATTTAGCCTAAAAAATCTGGAACGTTGAAAAAGTTGAAATAAAATCGGAATATGTGAAAAAAATTATTGTTACAGCAAATGACACAAAAAATGAAACAAAAGATTTTAAATTTTATACATAATATTTTTATTTTCAGATATTAAAAAATTATCAATTTAAAAATTAAATATTATGTCATTTTATTATTTTTAATTTATATTTATTTTTTTCAATTATTTATATTTTTATTTTTATTTATAAAAACTGAAAAAAAAATTAAGTTTTATTAAAAAATATAAATATATGAATTTTTTTGAGTATTTTATAATTTATTATATTGAAGTAAAATATTGAATGCGTTCTTTATGAATGACATAAGATCGTAGGGACTACAAAATGTATTGCACGACAAAAAAAATTAATGAAGAAATCCAAATAGATATCTTATATTGGAAATGCTGTAAAAAAGATGGACAGTGACTTGAGATATGAAAGAAAACGAAAAAAACGAGGGATAAGATTTGCAGAATTTTGTGGTCGGATATTGGTTGTTTTGCAAGAAAAGTTTCATGTGCCTTCCAAAAAGTATAACCAAAAGAATGTTAATCAACTAAATAAATAAGATGGACAGTGACTTGAGATATTTGCAGCATTTTGTAGTCGGATAATGGTTGTTTTGCAAGAAAAGTATGTGTGAGGTCATAAGGTTTTGATGAAATTTATTATTGAATAAGATATTTAAATTATATTTTACTTTTTATTGATCAACTAAATAAATACGATGGACAGTAACTTGAGATATGAAGAAAACCAAAAAGAAAGGTGAGGGATAATAAATTTTTGAAAAATTTTATTATGGGTAATATTTGTAAGATATTTTAGTTAGTTTTTAATTTTTTTTATTATTTGAAAAGTTTGTTTGATTGTTAGAGAAATAAGTTATTTTTAAATAAATTTTTAACATTTTCTGAAATATTATTTGTAATGATATTTTTAAAAATGTTAGTTTCTAATTTTTTATATTTTATTTTTTTATTCTCAATATATTTATTAATTTTTCTTATTATCTTTTTAAAAATAAATTATGACTATTATTTTTTTCATTTTACACTTTTAAATTATTTTAACAGTTAGCTTTATAAATATTTATAATTTAATAAACTAACTTTTCAGCTTCTAACTTTCAACCTTAACTAGCTTTCCAATATATAGTTAACTTTAATTTTGTGCACCATATATGAATTATTATTAACTAACTATATAAAAAAATGTAGTACTAGCAATAGTCATATAACTAATTAATAATTAATAATTATCATAATTTTATGAATTATTTGATTCTCTTATCACCCTTACAATGTAATTTTACATTGTTAGTTCAACAACAAACATTAACATCAACAACACCTTTAATCTAAGATAATTGAGTTAGGTGGTATATGAACCCAATGATAGATCGAAAATAAAACAAAAGGAAAGGGGAAGAAAAAAGTAAAAATAAGACAAAAGAGAGAGAAAAAAAGAGCTAAAATAAAAGAAGAGTGAAAAGAAGAGCGAAAAAATGAAGGAAAAGAGAACAAAAACAAGGGAATGACTGAAATATAGAATTACTAATGAGTTTAACCCTTCACCAAACTTATTTCCTCCACTCTGTCCTAAGACATACCGTTCGCTAATCTATATCTCACTTCATTAGGTCTTGATTAACTACCTTTCCTTAGATAAGTTTCGGTGGACTTCTACCTCTTTGTGTCTAACTCTTGGTAACACACTCTTGTTCTTACGGAAGCATTCCTTGGCCATCTCATAATATGCTCAAACCACCTCAATCTATGTTCCTTCATCTTTTCACATATCGGTACCACTGATATCTTTCGTCGAATATCCTCATTTCTTATCTTATTCATCTTCCTATAACCACACATCCTGCTAAAGTGAAATTAAATTTTTTATTTAATCCTGCTAAAGTGTCCATTAGCTCTGAAATATGTTAGCACTCTCCAGAAGCCTACATAAAATACATTAATCGTTCAAATTTAGGCATTGCTGATATGGCTTCTATGGCAGTGCCAAGAGGCCATGCTGCTTCCACAAGATAATCCTGATACAGAATTTGATTTGCCACTGTAATCTCTTGCCAAGGATCCAGGCCTGTTAACAAATGGAAGAAATTAGAGTACGTGGGACGATAAAAAAAAAAAATACAAATTAATATATGTTGCCAGCGTATATCAACTTCAATTCATAGCGCAAACCTACCAAATCCATCAACGAGCAACGCATACGTGTATACACAATCCATGCACACTGCACACATATGGAATTCTCTCTTCTGTAAGAAGTGGATAAGCAGATTTGGCCTCTTCAAATGTTAGTGCACAAGCTCGCTTAGCCACAATCTCAAAATCCGCAGGATGAATTATGGCATTGGGTGCTTTTGCATCAAAGATACCAACCTATAGGAAATAAATAAATAAAATGTAACTAATTAGCATGGCTAACGTTTGAATCTCTCCGAAAAACATTGACCGATAAAAGAATTCTAAAAAATATATTATGTAGATATATATTACATCTTGGGAGAGGTAAAAGAAAGATGAAGTAGCATAAATAGTTTTTAGTCCACTTCCTCTTCCACCATCCCATATCCCACCAAATGTGCAATTTGAATGGGGACATGATTCATTCACTTTGAGAGCCTCAAGAGTTATCTCTCTGCATGCAGCATAGCTGGAGCCAGAAATTGGGGGGTAGACAGCATACTCCGCTCCAGAATATGTGTATGTCCCTTTAAAGAACAAAAAAATTCACTTGTTATTGGCATGTTATATACTCGGAATAGAAAATATTTTTTTAAAAAATGAATTTATTAAGTGGAGGACCAAGAATAAATGTCAAATGAAGAAGCAATTTGTTTACCATCAAAGCCAACTAAAATGCAAGGGTTAGCAGCACCATCAGTGAGCTTCAAATTCTCTGCACGAAATGATTCTTTACCAAAGCGCAAGTAACTGAGAGAAAGACGTTAAAAATCATATATTAATTAGGCTAAATGATATATTTAGGTTTTTCTTTTCAGTTTAATATTTATTTTTTAAAAAGTTTAATTTAATCTTTTATCTTATTTTTTTATTCATTTTAATTTTTTATTTTTTTAAAATTTATTTGATGTTTTATCTTATTTTTTATAGTTCAACTAAATTCTTTATTTTTTTTATTCAGTTTGATTAACCATTTAAAAAGAACTTTCTTTTTTGTTCAGTTTTCTCTTCTTTTTCTCCACTTCATTTTTAAAAAAAAAATATTCTTAAATGATTAATAATATCAATCTTAAATGGATCAAAAAACTAAATTGAACAAAAAATGAAATAAATGACCAAAATAAGTTTCCTAAAAGATAAAAGATTAAAGTAAATTAACAAAATAAAATAAAAGATCAAGTTGAACTATTTAAAAGATAATTAAATTAAATAAAAAAGATAAAAAAATCAAATAAATTAATTAACCTATTAACTAACCATGCCATAGGACACGCATCAAAAAAAATATCTAACCATCTAGACTTAAAAAAGTAGTTGCTATGTGTTTATTCACAGAAATTTGTTCAACTCAAGGTTTTAAAAAACAATTTTAACCACAACATCAAGGGTTTTTTTAATTTAGTATCTAACATTGCAATGCGATCACAATTGTACGTAGTTGCATTGACCATATTTGTACTTAATTTATTTCCCACAATATCAAAAAATATGGCAACATAGTTGCATCGGTGGCCGCAATTTAAAACTTTGGATCCACCCGTTTTTGCTCTCAAAAGCATGTAAATCTAAACTTCTCCCATATATGTGTATGATCAATTTAGAAAAGAAACCTGTGAACATAAAGATCGTAATTTTTTCCCTTGGCTACTAGCTTCGTTATGTATGGATCCTCTCCATCAGGTACTTGTGGAGCATTTTGTGCTGTGATACCTGAGACGGCATATGTCATTTGAACTGATCCACCTCCAAGATCAATTGTTCCCACTGTCTCAGTAAACTCTCCTCCCAAATTCTCCAATAGATAGTTAATTGCCAACTAGAATGTTTCATGAAGTTGCAAGGTAAGTCATCGTGCACCACTCAAATACAGTCACAAAAATATGAAAGAAATCATGATTTTTTAATTAATATATCAAGACATACTGAAAGAAATGAATTGCAAATCATGTATAACATGCATTAGATACACACACATATACATTAATAATTTTTACAATAATAAAAGTGCAACACCCTAAAGATTAGATAAAAAAAAAACTATTTTTTATATCTGCAATGAAAAACCTGGTTTAAAATAATAATATATTTAGATAATACTATATTAATCTTATAATTTAATCAAACTCCTTTTTTAAAATTTTCCATATATATTTTGTAGTGTCCATTGTACTTCTGTCAATTTAATTAACATGCACACAGAGTCATGTTAATCGTATAATACTTTTTATAACAATTTTTATGATGCTATTTTTATTTAAGTCCTTCATTATCTCTCAATTTAATTAACATATCACTGTATCTTACGTTTTATTTTTTTTCTTTTCTCTCTTTATTGTATAAAAAATTATAAATAAAAAATTCAAATGCAATTGTTCTATTTAGTTATATAGTAAATATAAGAAATTATAATACTGTAATTACCAGAAATTTCAATGCAACAAAAATCTGATCATCCTTAAGAAAAATAAAAACTTCGCAAGAGTACAAATTAGTTTTTAAGAATAGTGTTACAAATAATTTCTTAATGATGCAGTCAAAAAAATCTTAATGGATATTAGTTATTATTTTTAATGAAGCACTTAAAAGATATTATATAGTTAACCGGTTAAAAGATTCATTAATTCTTTCGAGAATTACTAATATTGAGTATTAGTTGAATATAATAATATTGGGGGAGGTTCAGAGCAACACGCATTCTGCATACGGCACAGATAAAATTCAAGACGTTCAGAGGATCTCTTTTGATTAATTTGATGGTGGTAGTAAAGTAATAAGGTCGCGTTGTGCTTAAAATTAATTTTTGAGATCTACATTTTTGAATCAATTTGTTCCTTATTGCAAGTTCAGATGAATCGTGGGGATTTGGTGTTTAGGCAGTATCGGACAGGTATTCGGTCAAGACGAAAATCATAAGTTGGGTTCCATAATAGGGCAAGCTGACATGATTAAGAAAAATCATAGGTTTAGCTACTAACCTAAAGAAAAATTACTTAGATTGTAATCCAAATACAGAGGCCCACAGTACAATACTCATAAAGATTTGTATAAATAAGATAAGATTCAGATAAAAATTATTGCTCATTATTTATATGTATTTATTACTCTAGTCATTGCTGACAGTCAAAACCTAAAGTGAGGTTAAAGTTTTTTTTGCAGGTATCTTTTCGTCGGACAAATCTCATTGGAGACTTTGGAGAACAAATAAAAATAAGGAATTCTTAAAAAAAAAAAGAAAAAAAAAAAGAAAAAAAAAAAAAGAAAAAGTATCTGCCGACTATTTTCTTTTTATTTAATTGGCATCACGTGCATATTGGTCCAACTGTCCAAGGGTGGTTGGTGGTGGTTTTCAATTGATAGGACTGTCATTAATTGAATTTGGAAATTTTAATTTTGCTGTCTGTTAAAACTTTTATAGATATTTATATTAGTATATGTTTGCTTATTGTAAAAATAGACCCTTGCAATCAAATAAATAAAGTTAGCTAGGAACATAAATAGAAATGCCATACCCATAGATAAGATCCTTCTTGGGTTCCATCAAGAATGGCTACTGAATCTGATTGAGCGTTCAGGGTACTCCTGTTCTTGAACATATCCCTAACCTAAAAAAAGAAAGAAAATGAAAACTTTAGACATTGAAAGCCTAGTTAATTACAACATAAGAAAAAGAAGTTCATGGTTACCGCTTGCAATATATTTTCAGCAGCATCCCCATTCAAGAGCCTCAAACCTGCTGTTGCCTGCATTAATATTAAAAAAAAATGAAAAGACATGATATACAAAAGCCGATCGATCACATTTTGAACCAATCAAAAAGTGAGTATTTGTTTGACATTATTTTTAATATTTGTTGTAATTAACACACTGTGACCATCATAGACATGAAAAACACCCACCCCAAGCTTAAGGGGTGTCTTGGGATGCAGGTCCTCAGGGACAACATGTTCAGCTGCCTCTAAAAGTGGAATCAGAGATTCTGCGGCTTGTTTAGGATCACCTGCGTAAGAACTCAAACCGGGTGTGACCTGCTCCACAATAATGAATTTGTCAGAATTCACAGCACATGAATAGAATAATATAGGTGTTTTTCTTTTTTGGAGAATAATCTAGGTTTTAAAAAATCCATCCGCGACTGTGATTTTGGCCGCAGGGTTTTTTTTTTTTAGTGTTTGCATCTGTTATTGTGACTCCATCGACTATATTAATCTGTAATTTCCTACTATACAAAATGCAATAAATTACAACCGTGACAACAATTTAAAACTTTGAGAATATTTATAATCCACATGAATTAACGGATAAGTATGATTTATGAAGCAAAGTTAGCAAAGCCAAAAGGTGCCACCTGTTGCGTGAAGCTGATTTGCTTGCCAATTCGAAGGAGATCTAAGTTCTGGTCAAAATGGAAGACATGAACACGACTTCCAGTGCTACCAGCATCAATGATGACACCGTAAGAGGTAGCAATGGCTTCTTGTTTAGGGAATATCTTTCGATGAGTTAGTATTTTGTTCTCAATTAGATACTGGGGGGAAGAGAGTGCAGGCATTATTAGCAAGAGTAGAAAAGTAATTAGAGTATAAAACTCCATTATTGTCAAATAACTCTGAACTCACAAGAACTCAATGAGCCAGGCCAGTCCCTCATATATATAGTTGAAGAATGTAAGGGTGCTTCAATTTTTCTATTCCTTTTTTTTTTTTTTTAAATTAAGGTTACCATTTACTACTGTCACTGTTTTTGGCCCGATAGGGTGCTAGCAACTCTTGTTTTATTGTATTATAATTTCATGAGAAATATTCTGTATCATACTCATTGACTCTTACATGCGTTCAATGATTGGCAACGTGATAAACGATCACATTATTTTATAATATAATTTTGAATAAATTACATTTATATCCTTATATGTCTCAAATTACATATGATACTTCTTTCTTTTTATACATTATTTTTATTCCTTATTTTATCTAACATCAATTAAAATATGTGAACAGATCAAATTGTGATAATATTTTAATTGTAAAATCAAAATTATTCTTTCTAACTATCTCCTCCCAATTATTATCATAAATTAGGATTCACAAAAAAACACCCCTGACTCATCAAATCTCCCTCAACCAATCTCAGATCAAATTTGACAATTTCTGAAGCCTCCTTGAAGGAGAGTCTGTTGAGTGTTCAAATAACTAGACGCAGCGGTGATAATGGTCGAAACTATGGCAGGTGACGAGAAAGTGATGAGGTGGCTATGATGGTGGCGGTGGAGGCGATGGTGGCGGTGGTTGCTTCAACGGGAGTGACAATCGTGGAAGGAGGTGATAATGGTAAGTGAAGAAGGGTGGTTGAATAAAATGAAAGATTGTTAAAGAAGAGATGTGATTTTGAGGAAAAAAAATTATGATATTTTAAACATAAATTTTCATTAAATGTGGCCAAAGAAAATTTTGTAAGATAAAAAAAGGAAAGATATCAAATACAATTTAAAAAAAAACATAATATAATGAGTATAATTTACTCTTTGATTTATCGTTGAAAAAATAGGCTATATTACACTAACTTTTAGATCGTTGAAAACACTAACACTTTTTTATATTTATCCTAAAATCATTACCCACTGTAACCCTTAAGAAATTGGGGGGGAAATATGAGGATCGTGTATACGAAGAAATTAAATATTAAAGAAGAGTTAATGTGATTTACTCTTAATATATTTTTATCCTTTAATCTTACTTTTATTTATTACCTCTTTTATTATTTACTTCTTTCTCTTGTTTTATTAATTCGTTATAATGAGTATTATTTTAAGAAAATTATGAAGTGGTTGCTTAAGTTAAAGTCAAATGAAATTAATTCTAAGATAAAGATATTTTTTTTAGCAATGAAAGCTAAACATAATTTCAATATATGTTGAAATCAATATTCATTATAAATTTTACATTAAACAAGTGTTTGGTACGTAAAATTAGCCGCGTGTAAAAATAAACAAAGAATTAATTTTTCCAATATAGAAAGATAAAAACAAATAAAAGAACAAAAAAATATAAAATGACAATAAAAAAAAACTATTAAGAAAGAGTATAAAATTCTTTTATGCGTTAATTTATGGCACATTGGATTCATCTAATAAAATTACTTACTTTTTCAAAAACGCATGTAGAGCGATGCTCCTGGCCCAAGTTCGATGATGTCATCCAGGGAGACCTCAGAAGTCGCCCCGCCAAGGTCTCCACTTGCCTAATTTGTTGATGCGGAGCGTTTGAGTAGGAGAGGGGAAAAGATGAGAAGAGAGAGAATAATTGAATTTAATTACATACAGAATAAAATTAACTACTATTTAGTTGCATATTAATCATTATTATTTTTTATTTATCACCGTCATCACGCCACACTGTTATCACCACTATTAAATAGAGAGATTTGTGGCACGATTTGTTTTGATTTTTAGACCAAAAATCATTTTAACCAAACAAAAACAGATGCAGTTTGATTTGGTTTAATTTAAATATAATATTAAATTTAAATCAAAGCAAATCAAACTAAACTTTGATATTTTAGTTTAGTTTGATTAGACTATTTTTTATATTCTATTATCATAATTTAAAAGTTATTAACTAGACTTACATAATTATTATACTATATTATTTTTAAAATAAATTTTATTTTTTATTAAACTTTGTTTAATATATTTTAGTTAAAAAGTATTATTTTCACTTCTATTTAGCATTTATATAAAATGATATTACCAACTCTTTTTTATAACATAATAGTAATTTGGTTTAACTTAATATTTCACACTATTTTTTAACAATATTACTACATCCTTTTTTAACATATGAAACTAAAATATGTACCATGATTATAAAATAAATGAAAAGTAATAAATTATTTAATATTTATTATTAATTATCATAATAAAAATCAATATATTTTAATATGTGATTTATCCAGTTTGATTTGATTTTTTTATGACAAGATCCCAAAACCAACATCACATGTATTGTTCACTTGTAAGATGGTTGATAGGATATGGAAACATTGTCTCAATTGGATTTCTATCCAATCAGTGGTCCCAGAAGATGGAACTTCACATTTCTCCAACATATTAATGATAGATTCAATGTTATTAAATCTGCAAGATGGAAGGTGATATGAAGTGCAGTGGTTTGGGGAATTTGGAAAACAAATAACAAATGTGTGTTTAAAGAGGTGATGTTGAATTTGATAAAACCATACAAGACACATACACAGGCAAAAAAAATTAAATTATTGTTATTTAAATAAGAAATTACAAAAACATGGCATTTTGAAAAGTATTTACGGATCTACTGTTGCTATTTGCGTTGGGGGAGGACGTGTTTATTCACATCATGGCTGGACGTGATCAGAAACCATTCACGGGAGTGGCAGACGTGTTCATTCACGTCAATGGCAGACGGGATTAGTGCTTAATCACGTCGTGCAGGGACCCAACAATGGCTGGATCACGTCGAGCAGGCACGCGTTTGAGCTCCATTCACGTCGTGCAGGGACGGGTTAGAGGTCCATTCACGTCCTGTGTGGACGTGACCAAGCACCATTCACGCCACACAGGGACGTGATTCAGCCATATATATATATATATATATATATATATATATATATATACACACACCCCAGCCATCCCACACTGCACTTGCTACTCTCTCTCTATATTTTTTTCCTCTGGATTCTCTCTACAAAAGGCAAAGGCTGTTGATTCAGATGAAGCTAACCATCATTGAAGATCAAAGTGAAGAGTTTTGTGCTTTCAACATGCAAAGGAAGGAAGAAACAAGAAAGCTTGAAGTTGAAAATTTCAAAGTTGATCATGTAAAAGAAAATGTATGATCTGATAATCCAATATTGCATAACATGCATCATTCATACATATAGGATTATTAAGTTAATGGAATTAATCAAAGAAATTCATTTAGAAAAGTTTAAAAAGCTCTAAGATTTTGGAAAAATTATATTTCACAGAAATAATCGATTACCAAGTTGGTGACATCGATTATTTTGTTCATCAGCTTTTCTGGAAAATCATCATGAACGGTTTAATCGATTACTTCATCGAATTAATCGATTATTTGAATCTAAGCATACTTTGATGACTGCCTTAATCGATTACCACATGGTAGTAATCGATTACATGATTATTTGAAAAAGAA
>PYAF01005384.1:27603-40756 GCA_007407185.1 Glycine tomentella | reverse complement strand
TTGTGTTAAAGGTCCGCGGTTCGAGTGCGAACTGGGACAAAAACCCGCCATCGACACAGCAGTGCGTGGAGAGGGGTTTGGGTGCATTGGGCTGCGGACCTGACACAGGGCGCTCGGCGCTGGGGTGTTATAATGACCCTCTCCATCTTACTTGATATAATGGCAACAACAACCGCATTGAGCCCCTGAATTATCCACCAAATCAAATGGGCCTTGTTGATAAGTGCTATATTTCAGTTATTTTCGAGATTATAATGCTAGACTTATCTTTTGATTTTAGTAATTTTCTTATAAACTTCTCTCAATTATAGTTATTTTATATTTTGTACATTTATATGAGATTATGATTATAATGCTGAGTTATCCATGTAATTCTGATGCTTTGATATGTATTTGTTTTGATTGGAAAGTGCTCTTAGAATTTAAACTGAATGATTTTACTCTTTACGTTACGTTGCTACGAATAAAGCATAACGTTTGTATTGCAAATAGAATGAGATTATGATTGTAATGCTGAGTTATTTACTTCATATGCGAGGAATCGATATTTGGTAAATATCCTTAGGATTCTCGAGTTTGAGGGATCGATTCGGGGTGACTTAATGTATGCATCAATAATGTTAGAAAATGATTAATATGTATTAATGTTAATTGGTTACTGAGGTATAACGATGAAATCCAATCCCTCATTTCTCCTAAATTAATTAAACTCATCTTAACTGTTTTCATAATTTTTCGTATTTCTGACCCACTAATTTCGTTATTTCCATATTTCCATTATTTCAATTAAACCACGAACTTTAGACTAAATTTGTTGTACATAACTATTAAACTGTTTACTTTTATATGGAAAGAATGGGTAGCTCAAGTCCCTGTGAAGACAATCTCTTTAAAAATTCTATAACCTGCAACGACATTGGTAAGCTTGCCAATAGTGTAAGAAGTTTCTGGTCCATGTTGATATCTGACACACGGGTCTTTGGAATAACATTAGCCAGCAAGAATTTGGTCCAGATTTGGGTGTGAGAATCTTAAAAGCTTTTCTTGATGCTCCCACTGCATATGTATGACTTGGAATGCAGAGAAGATTGGCTACATTGTCATCATTGAATTCATGTTGCCTATTTATTCTAATTCTCTAGTAGTGTCATACCCTAATTCTATCCGGGTAACCCCCCCCCCCCCCCAAAAAAAACAAAAGAACAAAATGATAAAAATAAAGAAAATAATATATAACAAAAAGAACAACAAGAAGAAGAAGAAAACAAGAGAGAACAATTTTTTTAAAAATAATATAGAATAGTAAAAAGGAAAAAATAGAAAGAAAAAATATAAAAAGAAAGATAGAAGGAAACGTAATAAAAAAGGGAAATAAAAATAAAAATGAAAAAGAAAAAAAATAAAAAATAAAAGGAAAATTGAGAATAGAAAAAAGGGGAAAGAAAAATATAAAATGGGAAAGAAAAAATTTATAAATGGAAGAAAGAAGAAAAAAGGAAAGATAATAGAAAAAGAAAAAAAGGAAAGAAAGAACAATAACAATAAAAAGGGAAAGAATAAAGAGTACCAGAAAGAACACTATAAAAAGGTAGAGGTCTAGACACAGAAAAACACACATAAGAGAAAGGAGACCCAAATCCCAAGAAAATAAAAGGAGTCAACAAAGTTGTGTCATTTGGTAATATAACAAGTGAAAGAGGAGGAGTTTTCCAGGTATCCCTCCATTCCTTTCTTTTTCCTTATTTTCCTCTTTCTTCTCTCCTTTATCGTTGATGCTGTTATTTTCTCTAAAATAAAACAAATTGCTATTTATGCCCCCTTCTTTATACATGCACCCTCTACCATGTTGGATTGAGCCTGTTTTTGTTAAATCTAAAACGAAATAAAAAAAAAAACATAAACTATTGTTTACACCCTTTTTTTCTAAACATGCACCTTCTACCATTTTGGGCCTAACTCGTTTTTGTTGAATGCGAGGAAAAATAAAAAAAAATTTTATTTACACCCTTTATTATGCTCATCCACCTTTTTTCTCAATAAAAATTATACACTACTCAAGATCACTTTGAGGTCCAATGCCTTCAGCGATTCTCTCTGCTTTTTCTTAAAATTAAAGGTCGCTTCAAGGTCCAACGCCTTAACGACTCTTTTTTTTTTGTGCAATTAAAACAAATCTTTCAAAAATAAAAATAAAAAAAAAGAGATACAATCAACCCAACACACAAGCTATTTTCTACCAAAGAACTACGTAAGTCTGATTTCCTCATTGCTGTTGGGGATACGTAGGAGCGAGGACAAACCCCTTGTCAACATAAAAAACTAAAAAAATATAAAATCTTCTCTTTCTAAAAATAAAAATTTGATTTCTTCTTCTGAATAAACAAAAAAAATGTAATTCATGTTCTTAAGGGAAGATAAATAATTAAAAAGTCACTTTATTTTTTTTTTACACACTCGATTAAAGGTTGTCGTCTTCATGACGGACGCGTGGGGTGCTAACACCTTCCCCGTGCGTAAATGACCCCTGAACTCTTTTTCTCTTAAATCGTAGACTATTCCTTGTCTTTTGATTTTTCTGAAGTTTTCCTTAAATAAACGTTGGTGGCGACTCCCACAAGTTTTCCTTTTTTAGGAAGACTCTTTATTTTCTTTTTTTCTTCGTCGTCCCGTCGTGGCCAGACACGTTGCGACAGATGGAAACTCCACTGGGGACTGGTTAGAGAGTTAAGGCATTTAATCAAGTGTGCAATTTTATCGTGACTTTTTCGTTATTTATCTTTCCATTTTTTTCTTTTTGTTATGCTTCCATTTGTTATCGTTTCACTCTGCTACCATTCTTTTTATGGTTTTGCTTCGTCGTTACTCCTTTGTAGTTAGAAATAAATTGTCATTGAATCTTAGGGTAGATGACATGTGCTATATTTGTTGTATCTGTCCAGGAATTTTCTGCTTATTTTGCAGGTGGGGTTGGGTAATTCTTAGGTCGCTCTGTGCACACACGATACTTACACTTTTTGCACACACTTTGAAATATTGGGCCCTATACCCGGGTCTGTGTGAGCCATAGAGAGTGGAGGTTGATATGTGGTCATGCTGGGTCTCCGACTTGCTTGATGATAGCGAATCCTCATCTATTGTTTTCCTCTTTTTGTGATGCATTGCCGCTGGTAGTCCCTATCGCCGTAGTGTTGTTACTTAAGAGGATGATCTCTCTAGAGGCCGGTGAGGTTACATGAAACTACCCTTGGAAGTTGTCACTGAATAGTGGACTTTTAGACCCTTTCCGCTACGTTCCTGAGTTAAGGACACTGAACAAACTCAGCCCACCTTATTTCCTTGCTCACATCATGTGTCTCTTCATAGCATCACGATGGACATATCATTTTTGTATTCATCATTTATCATATTCATGCACCGCATTTGCATAAGTCGTTGCATTTTCATACATATCCGTATAGCATGTTGCTTGTCCCAACAATCACATACATCCTTCCATCATCATGCGTATGCCATGTTCACCCATGCATGATTCTAACATATATTTGCTCATGCCTTGCATTCTCCTTTGTGTTGGCAAAAGTCGCAATGAAGCACATAAGCTTACATATTCTTGGTTACGTACGCTGGGTATCATGATCATATCCGTAAACAAATTATGTTGGGGTTATACACTCCTTTTTCCTGAAAATGATCGAAGATCACATGAACATGGTACCCAATGTGTTTGATAGCAAGAAGGGGTGGTCTTTCGGGCATCTTGCGTCGATCTCATAAATACATCTTTCATGCATAGCATAAGTATGTCCTGCTTATTCATCATATCTTCTCTATGATAGGTTGCCGATGTATTGACGATCAAAATTTCCATTCCTTGGAACATGGGGTCGAACCAAGCGCAGTCTTTTAAGAAAAAGTTTTATCAAGTCAAGGTAAAATGTTTGGAAGTAGTCAGCTTGCAAAAGCTGGGGTAGTGGATGGATCAAGTTTTCATAGCCTCTTTGACTACTGCCCGCACATGGTTGAACTAATGACTTACATAATTAGGAACTGTTGATATGCCTGTGTTTTATTTCTAATTGTACTTTGACTTTGATAAGATGTAATGAACAATATTGTTTTAATGAAAACTAGAGTTGATTCGACCCTATGTTCTATTGAGCATTCTGTGTAAAATTCGCAATACTTCAGCAAGTTATCTTTTACTTGCATTCATGCATATTAGTTTTGTTGCATTGTTATGCATTGCCCATTACATTCTTTCCTTGAAATAAAAAAAAAGTAATCATTGTGCAAAGAAATAAGGACATGCCTGCGACCTCATCTTGTCTTTCTTAAAAGTTTTGTGAAGAGTGGGTCATTTGGCTTAATCAATCAATTGAAAATCTTAAAAATATTTCTCACCCTTGAAAATATTTCTTCCATTTCTTCTTTTCTTTCATTTCTCCTTGTTAAAAAGGCATGACAAATGATAGCAGCGAACACATCCAAACCGTATACCGGGGTAATGACAGACACCACACAGGGGCTCTAAGCGAACCTATGGGCAAATAAGTTCTCACCTAATAGGTTGAAAATCCGAAAGGGCAGCCTAGGCAAAAGTTAGGGTATGTATAAAAAAAAGATAAAGAAACAATCAGGAGCATGTTTATCAAAGGTTCTATCCCAAAGTCCAAACTATAAAAGTTTCCAGTCAAGATTTGAAATGACGCATGGCCATGTTTCTTCATCCCAAACACTAACTTATCATTTTCTACCCACTTCGAGCCAAATTATAGTTGATTTACTAAAAAACAAAGAGTAGGAACCATTGCCAAACTAGAAGGAAGAGCAATGCAAGCAACATATGCTTGAGGTTTACTAAGGCCAAGGTTGGGCCCCAAATGATGTTAAAGAAAGAAAATCTGCCAAAGGCGAGCAATGCAAAAAGAGACAAAAGTTCTCCAAATTTCACAAGGAAGACACAAAAGTGCAATGATGTTAATGTTAGAATCATGAAGTTGAAGCAAAGTATTCAAAGATGAAGAGGCAAATGAGTTTTGATATTTTACATGCCCAATCTTATTAGATGGCATATGTAATTTGTTCTTAAGCTTGGTTTATTAAGATAAAGCTTTATAATCCTCATTGTCTAAGGGTAATTCATGCATTCATACATTCATTTAATATGAATTAATCATGTGGTAACAATCAAACATTTTAATCGATTACTTTGGTAAAATAATCGATTACAGGCATGTATTGATTTCTGGAAAATGCCTTATGAACATTTTAATAGATTACCACTTGATCGTAATCGATTAAATAAGCTCTACACAGATTTTGTAACTTCCTGTGATAATCGATTATCTTGCAAAACAATTGATTACCAGAGCTTCTGCATAATTTTACACATCATGTTCGTTTGATTTAATCGATTACCAGATATTCATAATCGATTAAATATGCATTGTCAAGTTTTAGGCATGGTCTGTGTTAATCGATTAAATGGGTACTTAAAAAAAACTTAGTTCATTTGGCTTAATCGATTACACGATGATTTAATCGATTATTCTATTCGTGACAGATTTCCAGATTTCTGATGAACACATTAATCGATTAAATGGATAAAATAATCGATTACAATAGTTAAAATAATCGATTACATTGACGAAATAATCGATTACAGTTAGTTAAAACAATTTTTTTAATAAACAAAAAAGCTAAGTCTGTTTGAAAAAAAAATTCCAACTCGTGCAAACTTAGTGATAAACATTTTCTACAATTCTCAAGAGTACCCAAGTCAGAATTGAGTGAGATAATCATAGTTGTTGAATGTCAATGAGATCTACATGAGTTCTTAGTATTGTAACTCAAAGATCAAAGTTTTGTTCAAGCTTGTTCTTAAAGAAAGAATTCAAGAAAGATGGTAGTCATCTTCTACATATAATCCCAGGTTGATTGAATCATTCATATCATTGTTAGTGCTGAGGATTATAAGGTGATATCTTTCTTGTACCTTAAGCTTGATTTTTTAGTTAATTTCTATTGTAAAATTGTGTGGTACTTCCATATAACATTTGTATTCTTTAAAGCTTTTTCTAGAAAAGGTTTCTAGAGGGAAGAGCAAAGAGGGGATCTCTGGTTCTTGGTCTTTTGAAAAGTCTATAGGAAGTAGATTTTGAATTTTACCTAGGGAGGGTAAGAGAGATCATTTGTAAGCTTGTAAAGAACAAATATTTGTTATAGTGAAACTCTAACCAAGATTTGGTTGGAAGAAAACTGAATGTAGCCTCCGGGGTTGAGAGGCGAACTAGTATAAATCTTATGTGCTTTATATTTCAGTTTGTATTTCATTTAACTCTTGAAGTATAGTAATTGCTTATCATACAAACTTGGTCACAGCACAAAAGTTATTTGATTGGTGAAGTAAATTTTTTTTCTGGTTGGTTTTAGATTGATATGGTCCTTATTAAAGACTTCTGTTGTTACATATTTTGAAAGGAAATTTTAAAACTCTGAGGTAAAACCAATTCACCCCCTCTCTTGGTCATTTGCATAAGTGTTCATTGTATTTTTCAGTTAAATGTATAAGACAAATGGAGTAAAACCCTACCCAAAAAGCTGAAATGAATAAAAGTACAAGCAAAGTGCTCAAGGTTCTTATTCTATGTAACCCTTAAACACTCTTTGAGCCTCTCTGATCTTTCTTTCATAGTCCTCTTAACCCCTAGTCACGTTACAAGCCCAATAAAGCCCATATGGATCAATGAAGGACTAATTTCGCTTTTCAGTTTGGATTTTGGAATGGAACACACACGTTTGTGATTGTTAGGAAAAAAAAAAAAGAATCTCGCGATTCGCACTTGCACATTTGAAAAACTCATTCAACAAGGAGCTCGTGGAATGTAACACCCTAAAATTTTAATAACTGCAAATGTATGGTCAAAATGTTTCTTGCACAACTATTTGATATGAGTATTAGATTATGTGAGACTTGATTGATCTATATTTAAGTTATTTGGGCGAACTATTAGTTAGAGATATTACAAAAAAAAAAAAATAGTTTAAAAGAAATGACCATACTACCCTTCCCTTGAAGCAGAAATTACAGAAATGCCCTTAAGGTGAAAATTACACAAATACCCTTGATACTTTAGAAATTACCATAATACCCTTGAGACTAAAACTGTCTCGGACACCTTTAGAGATTTTGTGAAAACTTGATGAAATTACAGAATACTCTTAGATGGCAGATTATCCAAATACTTTGTGACAGAAAACCCTAGAATAGAATTTCAATGAATTTTATAAGGTAATAACTTTGAAACTTTATTCAAAAGAATTCAAGCATCGGAAAAATATGGGAAAGTGATAAATAAAATCTATGGAATTTTCTCTTAATTGTAGTATACATAAGACTTATTTAATAAAATGGTTTAGTAATTTTGATGGTCAAAAGTAGTATGGACCAATAAGAATTAAGGTAAGAGCAGTCTTGTATGTAAAGTCTGTGTGACACTCTGTAGAGACTACTTGTGAGCAATTTATACTATAATTGAAGTCAATTTCTAGAAAACTCTAGAGTTCTATTATTTAATATTATCCTTTAGGTAGAAGAGTTCAAATTGAACTTTACTTTTTCCTATAAAAGGCCATGTGTGAAGATGAATTCGAATTGAATTTTACTTCTTTCCAATGAATGCCATATGTGAAGCTATCTTTAAATTGAATTCTTCTTCATAAAAGGTAACATGTGGATACAAGGAAAACCACATAATTTTCTTCTCTTTAAGAAAATGAAAACATGATAAATAGAAAAATATTTTAAGCTTCATAAATTAAAATGATAAGATACAATCATAAAGGCTTAAGAAACATCTAGTCACTTGTAAGCCACCATTGATGAAGGGATAAGAAGCCATCATGTTTTGGGAATTATTTATACAAAGTAGCATGAAAGAAAGTAAATTTTCTCCTCCTTCTTTGTTGTCCACGTGAATAAGCTAGAAGGAGAGAGAAACTTCATGAACATGCCAAGTAAGAGGACATTTGGAAGAAAGGTGTCATGCCTTAAAGGACATGTGTACAAGATGGCATGAAGAAAAGAAAAATCTTCTCCTATTTATTGAATGGTCATGTGGAAAATGGAGAACCATGGAGAAGCTTCATGATTTTCCAAGTGGAGGGACACTTGGAAGAAAGAAGGAAGAAGCTTCAAGACCATGACAAGTGGTGGGACACTTGTAAAGGTCATGACAAGTGTAGGGACACTTGTAATGAAAGCATCATGACTTAGGAGATTTTTGTAAATATTCTATTATTTTTCAAACTCTATATAAAGGGTGAAAGATAGGGCCTTGAAGCCCGAAGGTATGTGAGAAGAAAAACAAAATTTTTTCAAAGTGGAAACACACATACCATTCAAGAATCATTCTTTAGGAAATAGATGTTACCTTGTTTATATTCGAAATTGATAATCAAGAATAGGCTTGAAGATACAAGCCCTCTAATGTTGATCCACACCACTTCTTGTCAAGACTCAAGAACACTTCTTGAATGCCACCAACAAACACCAAAGGAGGTAAGCTAGGCGCACCAATGGAGAGGAAGAAGGTTAGGTTTTAAAGTGTTTTACTTATCTAAGAGACTCACCAATAGTTGATATTGGTGGCTAAATTTTCAGCCAAAACTCACATAAAGAGGCACGTGAAAAGGAGGAAGATAGATGGGGTTTTTCTCAAAAACCATTATTATATTAGAACTATGATCACAAGAGTATATTTATAGAAGAGTTTTAGGTCAGATTTTTAAACATAAAATTCTGATCATTAAGCATCTCACACGTGAAGAAAGGATAGAGTTGTTGTATTTCAAAAATTGCCAACAACCTCCTATCTTATCTTCTTAAGACCAAGTCAATTACCTGGAATTTATTTTGCCAAATAATAATCAAATATCCAGCCGTATGATAAGCCTCTAATAAGCCCTCAAACTTCTTTCTAAAATCTAGGATATGATCATGATAAGATGCTAGTTGAATTCAAATTCAAATCTAGCTTTTATCTTCTCCTTTTGATACGAAACTATCTACTATAGATAATTCATATTTAAATTAAAATATTTAAATTCAAAATTTAAATTATCAAATTTAAATATCAGATAATTAATTTAACTATTTAAATTAATTAATAATGTCTTGGACTATCTAAGCCTATTAACTCCATTCATGTGCCCCATTCTCTTTAAGATAAGTTTCTAAACTCTTTCTTGGGCCAACAACCATTATTAGGCCCAAAACCTTTAATGCTATAATGTCATGACAATAAAGTGTTAGTGTGTGACCCATTAGGCCCAACATAGCTACTGACATAAATGAGTTTGGGCCCAACAAGGCCTCTACCTATTTAATGACAACACAGAGCACTAGCAATGCTTTGTTACCCCAGAACTAGTTAGGTAAATGACAAGATCATCCTATTAAATCTATTTGGTTTCTGTATGTATTTCCTTTCATCTTGGTTACCTTCCCATAAAACCTAGGGTAAGGAAACGTATCAGCCCTTGCGGTCTAGGGTAAGCTTTAATACGAAATAGGGAGTCTCTAATTTTACTGACTCTAAAGGCAAATCATCTCATGATTTCTTTTACTATGCATAGATTCCCGAGTTCCGTAAATGTCATCCCAATTTCTCCAGTTTATAGATAACCTAATCTCTTATAGAGATTTGATGAATTCCTTCAGCTAGTTACCCTAGACTCGTGTTCTTTTAGGACATGCCTAAAGGTATACCTATGTGTCTCCATGTTTCAGGCAGACGAGGTATACAATCAAAGCATGTCTTCTAGAACACAGTCTAGGTGAAAACTTCTGGCCTCAGGAAAGACACACCCAAATAATAAGAGACTTCACTAATGATACTATCTGTGAGATTTCCTCATAGAGTCTTTTTGTGGGTCCGTTTAGTGCGAGCTATACCCTTATAGGTCTACCTACGACTTTAGCTAAGACATCTCCATGTCTGTAGCTCATGAGGTCTTTACCTTGTATCTACATACAAGTAGATAAGCCGTGCTAGTCTTACCCGAGATCGCTGATCTCCATTCTCAGTGTCTCTAGACTAGGAACTTAAATTTAGGAGTAGATATCTGGTATCCATGAATCCTTATGATCATGATCCCATCACTGATATTCAAGAGATACCTATTCTATTCCAAGGGTTTTATCCAGTTACTCATATTTAATAATAATATCGAGACAAAATATGAAACAAGATAAAGAACGCTTATAATTTATGCATGACAATATAAAGTACATGTACGTCCTAATCTAATGAAAAGATTCTCTAGGACATCCATATACTAACAATCTCCCACTTGGCCTAGAGCCAATCAGACTTAAGTCGTAAACCCAAAGCCTCATAATGACTATCATGTTTTCTCTGAGAAACAACTTTTTTCAGAGAGTCGACTAGGTTATCATCCGTGGGAATATAATCCATCTTTACATCCATCCTATCAATGATCTCTCTAATCAGGTGATATCTACGGAGCACGTGCTTAGATCTTTGATGAGACCTAGGTTCCTTTGACTGCGCAATGACCCCAATGTTGTCACAATACAACTGTATGGGCTCATCCACGCTTGGAACACCCATAGTTCAGATATGAACTTCTTGATCCAGACGACCTCCTTGGCTGCTTCTGAAGCGGCTATGTACTCAGCTTCTGTCGTAGAATCTGTTGTAGTCTCCTGCTTGCAACTCTTCCAAGATACTGCCCCACCATTTAAGGTGAATACGAACCCTGACTGTGTCTTGCAGACATCTTTGTCACTCTGAAAGCTAGTGTTAGTGAAACCTTTTACTAAAAGCTCATCTACCCCACCATAGACCAGAAACGCATCCTTAGTTCTTGTCAAGTTCTTAAGGATGGTCCTGACTGCTGTCTAGTGACGCTTTCCAGGGTCTGACTGATATCTGCTCACATCTGGTCTTGTACATATCATGGCATACATGATGGACCCAATAGCCGAAGCGTATGGAATTCCACTCATGCGGTCTTTCTCAGGCTGTGACTTAGGACACATAGCCTTGGAAAGATGTACCCGATGACTGACGGGAAGAAAACCCCTTTTTGACCCTTCCATGCTAAACCTCCTTAGCATCTTGTCAATATACGTGGATTGAGATAATCCAAGCAGCCTTTTAGATCTATCTCTATAGATCTTTATACCAAGTATAAAGGCCGCTTCTCCCAAATCCTTCATGGTGAAGCTTTCTGAAAGCTAGTCTTTAGTTGTTTGTAGTGTGGGGATGTCATCTCCTATTAGTAGTATGTCGTCTACATAGAGTACTAAGAAAATAACATTTCTCCCAGTATCCTTCTTGTAAACACAAGGTTCATCCTCGTTCATGATGAATCCATTACTCCTAACGATTTCATCAAAACGAATATTCCAACTTCGTGATGCTTGTTTTAGCCCATATATCAACCTCTGCAGCTTGCATACCATATGTTCTTGGCCTTTGGATTCAAAACCTTTAGGTTGTGTCATGTATACTTCCTCCTTCAAGAATCCATTCAAGAAGGCAGTCTTGACATCCATTTGCCAAATCTCATAGTCGTGATATGCTGCTATGGCAAGCATTATCCTAATAGATTTGATCATGGCAACGGGTGAGAAAGTCTCATCATAGTCAACACCTTGTCTTTGACGATATCCTTTCGCAACCAACCTAGTTTTATAGGTTTGAACGTTGCCATTTGCATCAGTCTTTCTCTTAAAGACCCACTTATTACTAAAAGGAATATTTCCTTGCGGTTGTGGAACCAAGGTCCATACCTTGTGTTGATACATCGAATCTATTTCAGATTTCATGGCTTCTAGCCATTTAGAGGAGTCAACGTCCTTAACTGCCTCCTCATAGTTACTTGGTTCATTATCCTCTACGGTTTGTTGATTCTCAATCACAAACCCATACCTCTCAGTTGGATGGATGACCCTAGTAGACCTACAAAGTTGTGTGTTTACTTCTCCATTGGAGAACGTCGCTTGCGGTGCAAACTCGGGTTCCTCAATCTGTTCTTATGGTCCTTGAACTTCTTCAAGATCAATTTTACTCCCACTAGCTCCTTGAGAGAGTAATTATTCTTAAGGAATTCAACATTTTTGGACACAAACACCTTGTGTTCGTCCAATGAGTAAAAGTAGTATCCCTTAGTACCTTTGGGATACCCTACAAATAGACATTTAGTGCTTTTAGCACTAAGCTTGTCTGATGTCAACGTTTTGACATATGCTGGCGATCCCCATACTCTGAGATAACTCAGGTTGGGTCTCTTACCATTCCATATCTCATATGGAGTGGTCTGAATAGATTTAGACGGTACCCTATTTAGAAGGTACGCCGCTGTGTTTAAGGCATATCCCCAAAATGGTTTTGGAAGTTGAGTCTCACTCATCATAGACCTGACCATGTCTAATTAGGTTTTGTTTCTCCTTTCGGAAACACCATTTTGGTGTGGTGTGTAAGGTGCAGTAAGTTGCGAGAGAATTTCATTCTCTCTCAGATAATCCTAAAACTCATGGCTTAGATATTCACCACTACGATTTGATCGTAATATCTTAATCACTTTTCCACGATGTTTCTCTACTTCATTCCTATACTCCTTGAACTTTTCAAAGGCCTCGGATTTATATCTCATCAGGTAAACATACCCAAATCTTGATTTATCATCCGTAAAGGTAATGAAATAAGAGTATCCTCCTCTAGCCTCTATAGACATTGGGCCACAAACATCAGAGTAAATGAGTTATAATAACTCACTAGTCCTATGACTCTTAAGCCCTTTTGGCTTGTGACGAGTCATTTTCCCATATAGACAAGATTCACATTGTCCATAGGATTCCAAATCCATGGAATCTAGGTATCCATTTGCATGCATCCTAGACAATCTTGTTTCATTTATGTGCCTTAGTCTACAGTGCCACAGATAAGATTGATTATCTGTCCTAGGTCGTTTCACATTCACATTGAGAACTTCTGTTCCCGTTTCTAAAACATATAAGCCATTTACCAAAGAAGCAGTAGCATAAACCATATCATTCATAATGATAGAAAATGTACCATCCCTAATAGTAAAAGAAAAACCATCTCGTTCCAAACAAGAAATT
>PYAF01005384.1:0-21884 GCA_007407185.1 Glycine tomentella | reverse complement strand
TGCATACAATCTCAATACAATAATGTCACAGCCAATGCATGCAGCATGAATCATGACCAACACTCCCCAGGAGTGTGGTGTGCAACCAAAGCGGGAATTCATTCCCAGGAAACACTGAACTTACCTGGTAAGGTTTCAACTCGTAGTTCCTTCCCAGGTCTGTGGCTTCCACCGCCAACAGTCTCAGAATCAATGCCTAGTCAAGGCATAAGTAATATCATATCAAAATCCATTTCACACACATTCAATCACAGAATGTATTAGATCATAAATCCCCTATCCTAGGGTCTAATCAATTCTGCCCACACAAGGCTTTTTCTCAGATTATACAAGTTAATCAAAACTATCATCAGGCCATTGAGTCACCACAGACTTAATACATAGCACATTCCTAAACCATGGCCCAGAATCCATAATACAATTAGAACGGTCTTGCCTTCAACCCAGGCACCGTTCAATTAGCCTCTAAGGCTCAACAGGGACTCAGTCATGGCTCATGTGTGTCAGCAAACCATAACAAGTGACTCTACATCGGCCACTTATGCATTCACAGAGCCAAGATCCAAAGTCATCAGAATCACAAACTGAAAGCTATTCCTTCATCATTAGGCAATTCTAAACAAGTTTCCTAATAGAACTCTGGGCTAATTCTAGCCCCAGAGCAACAAAATTCACAAAATCCAAAGATTTCCCAAATTCAAAATCCACCGAAGAAACTCAGGTTTCTTACCTCAGTGGCGACCCACAAGGCTGGAGGACAGCTTTCCTAAGCTCTGTCGTCCGTTCTGCGCCTCTGGTCCTCGCCCACACTCAAGTTTCTGAGGTTTCTCTGAGGGATTGGATTTTGCTCAAATCTTAAGAATTGATAAAGGTTTTTAGCTTTCAATCGGTTAAAATATATTTCTAGGCCACAGGGAAGTGTTTAGGCTAGCATTTAAGGTCCTAGGAAGCTTGGTTTCACCATTAATGGAGGCTGGGCATGGAGGAAGAAGAAGAAGAAGGTTTTCTTCTTCCAAAATGCGACTGCCCTCTGTTATATTGCCTGCCCGAGTTCTGGCGCTGATCGCGCCAGCTCCCGCGCTGACCGCGCCAATATGGCGGTTTAGGTGGCGCCACCAGCGCCACTCCCACGCCCCAGCGTCAACTTCCAGAACCTCTGGCGCTAACCGCGCCAGACTGGCGCCACCCGCGCCATGCCTTCCCTGACCTATGGCGCCATCAGCGCCACACTTGGCGCTGGTCGCATGGAATTCCAGGAAAATCTGGTTTTCCAGGCCACTACCCGCGCCATCTACGCCGCCTATGGCGCTATCCGCGCGGTCTGGAAAACATATGGCGCCCCTCGCGCCAGTTTCACGCCCCAGGCGCCAAGTTCCAGAGACTCTGGCGCCATCAGCGCCAGACCTGGCGCTATCAGCGCCACACCCTCAACAGGGTTTTCTGATGTGAATCTCCGCGCTGTCGCGCGGGGGTATGGCGCCAACCATGCCATAACTTAGGGTTATCACAAATCATCTCATGATTTCTTTTACTATGCATAGATTCCTGAGTCCCGTAAATGTCATCCCAATTTCTCCAGTTTACAGATAACCTAATCTTTCACAGAGATTTGACGAATTCCTTCAGCTAGTTATCCTAGACTCGTGTTCTTTCAGGACATGCCCAAAGGTATACCTATGTGTCTCCATGTTTCAGGCAGACGAGGTATACAATCAAAGCATGTCTTCTAGAACACAGTCTAGGTGAAAACTTCTGGCCTAAGGAAAGACACATCAAAATAATAAGAGACTTCACTAATGATACTATCTGTGAGTTTTCCTCATAGAGTCTCTTTGTGGGTCCGTTCAGTGCGAGCTATACCCTTATAGGTCCACCCACGACTTTAGCTAAGACATCTCCATGTCTGTAGCTCATGAGGTTTTTACCTTGTATCTGCATACAAGTAGATAAGTCGTGCTAGTCTTACCCGAGATCGCTGATCTCCATTCTCAGCGTCTCTAGACTAGGAACTTAATTTAGGAGTAGACATCTGGTATCCATGAATCCTCATGATCATGATCCCATCACTGATATTCAAGAGATACCTATTCTATTCCAAGGATTTTATCCAGTTACTCATATATTAATAATAATATCGAGACAAAATATGAAACAAGATAAAGAGTGCTTATAATTTATTCATGACAATATGAAAAGTACATGTACGTCCTAATCTAATGAAAAGATTGTCTCTAGGACATCCATATACTAACAATCTCCCACTTGGCCTAGAGCCACTCAGACCTAAGTTGTAAACCCAAAGCCTCATAATGACTATCATGTTTTCTCTGAGAAACAGCCTTTGTCAGCGAGTCGACTAGGTTATCATCCGTGGGAATATAATCCATCTTTACATCCATCCTATCAATGATCTCTCTAATCAGGTGATATCTGCGGAGCATGTGCTTAGATCTTTGATGAGACCTAGGTTCCTTTGACTGCGTAATGGCCCCAGTGTTGTCACAATACAACTGTATGGGCTCATCCATGCTTGGAACCACCCGTAGTTCAGATATGAACTTCTTGATCCAGACGACCTCCTTGGCTGCTTCTAAAGCGGCTATGTACTGAGCTTCTGTCGTAGAATCTATTATAGTCTCCTGCTTGGAACTCTTCCAAGATACTGCCCCACCATTTAAGGTGAATACAAACCCTGACTGTGACTTGCAGTCATCTTTGTCACTCTGAAAGCTGGCGTCAGTGAAACCTTTCACTGAAAGCTCATCTACCCACCATAGACCAGAAACGCATCCTTAGTTCTTCTCAAGTTCTTAAGGATGATCTTGACTGCTGTCCAGTGACCCTCTCCAGGGTCTGACTGGTATCTGCTCGTACTGCTCAAAGCATATGAGACATCTGGTCTTGTACATATCATGGCATACATGATGAACCCAATAGCCGAAGCGTATGCAATTCCACTCATGCGATCTTTCATAAGCTGTGACTTAGGACACATAGCCTTGGAAAGATTTACCCCATGACTGACGGGAAGAAAACTCCTTTTTGACTCTTCCATGCTAAACCTCCTTAGCATCTTGTCAAAGATTCAACCTCTCCATTTCTTACAGGTTTGAGCCTCTAAGTACCACTACCTGTTGGCAATTTTCAAAGGACTCAGCGTCTTTGGCTTTTACATTTCATAGGACTCAACGTCCTCAACTTTTACATTTCATAGGACTCACCGTCCTCTGCTTTTACATTTCATAGGACTCTGCGTCCTCAGCTTTTACATTTCATAGGACTCAACATCCTCAACTTTTACATTTTATAGGACCCGGTATCCTCAGCTTTTACATTTCATAGGAATCAACGTTCTCAGTTTTACATTTCATAGGACCCAGCGTCCTTAGCTTTTACATTTTATAGAACTCAGCGTCCTCAGCTTTTACATTTCATAGGACTCAGCGTCCTCAGCATTTACATTTCATAGGACTCAATGTCCTCTGCTTTTACATTTTATAGGACTCAATGTCCTCAGCTTTTACATTTCATAGGACACAACGTCCTCAACTTTTACATTTCATAGGACTCAACGTCCTCAGCTTTTACATTTCATAGGACTCAATGTCCTCAGCTTTTACATTTCATAGGACTCAACGTCCTCAGCTTTTAATTTTATAGGACTCAACGTCCTCTACTTTTATGTTTCATAGGACTCATCGTCCTCCGCCTTTATGTTTCATAAGACTCAACGTCCTTCGCCTTTATGTTTCATAGGACTCAACATCCTTAGTTTTTAGTTTCGTAAGACTCATAGTCCTTTGCATATTCTAAAGATTATTCTTTCTCATGTTGCGATCTACCGAAGGATCACCCGAACAGAATTAGTGTCTTTGCCTTTACTTATCTTTTATTTTCAATAAAGGATAAGTAAAGAGGGGCAACTCTCATACCCTAATTCTGCTCGGTACCCCCCCCCCCCCAAAAAAATAACAAAATAAAATAAAGAATAAAATAAAATAAAATATAACAAAAAACAAAAAGAAGAAGAAAAAAAGAGAGAATAGTTTTAGTAGTAAAAAGGAAAAAAAGAGAAAGAAAAAAATATTAAAAAGGAAACTGAGAATAGAAAAAATGGGAAAGAAAAAAATTATAAACGAAAGAAAGATAATAAAAAAGGAAAGAAAGATAATAAAAAAAGAAAAAAAAAAGGAAAGAAAGAACAATAACAATAAAAATGGAAATAATAAAGAGTACAGAGGCAAAAAGAACACTATAACAAGGTAGAGGTCTAGACACAGAAAAACACACATAAGAGAAAGGAGACCCAAATCCCAAGAAAACAAAAGGAGTCAACAAAATTGTGTCATTTGGTATTGTAACAAGTGAAAGAGGAGGAGTTTTCGGTATCCCCCCATTCGTTTCTTCTTCTTTATTTTTCCCTTTCTTCTCCCCTTTATCATTGATGTTTTTATTTTTCTAAAATAAAACAAATTGCTATTTATCTCCCTTTTTTTTTTACACATGCACCCTTTACCATGTTGGGCTGAGCATGTTTTTGTTAAATCTGAAACGAAATAAAAAACGTAAACTACTGTTTACACCCTTTTTTTCTAAACATGCACCTTCTAGCATTATGGGCCTAACTCATTTTTGTTGAGTGCGAGGAAAAATAAAAAAAATGCTATTTACACCCTTTATTCTGCTCATGCACCTTTTTTTGTCAATAAAAATTATACACTACTCAAGATCGCTTTGAGGTCCAATGCGTTAAGCGATTCTCTCCATTTTTTCTTAAAATTAAACGTCGTTTCAAGGTCCAACTCCTTAACGACTCTTTTTTTTTTGCGCAATTAAAACAAATCTTTCAAAAAAAAAAGAGATAAAATCAACCCAACGCACAAGCTATTTTCTACCAAAGAACTACATAAGTCTGATTTCCTCATTGCACTGGGGATATGTAGGAGCGAGGGCAAACCCTTTGTTGACCTAAACAACTGAAAAAAATTATAAAATCTTCTCTTTTGTAAAAATAAAATTTGATTTCTTCTTCTGAATAAACAAAAATAAAAAAAGATATAATTCATGTTCTTAAGGGAAGATAAATAATTAAAAAGTCACTTTATTTTTTTACACACTCGATTAAAGGTTGTCATCTTCATGATGGACGCGTGGGGTGCTAACACCTTCCCCGTGCGTAAATGACCCCTGAACTCTTTTTCTCTAAAATCATAGACCATTCCTTATCTTTGGGTTTTTCTGACGTATTCCTTAAATAAACGTTGATGGCGAATCCCACAAGTTTTCCTTTTTTAGGAAGACTCTTTGTTTTCTTTTTTTCATCGTCGTCCCGTCATGGCCAGACATGTTGCGATAGATAGGTGTTCATGCCATGTTCTAGGAGTGTAGTGGGCTTTAGTAGATACATGTTGATGTTATCTCTGTCATATTTCACTCGGGTCCCTCTCACCCAAGAAACCTTAGTGATCTCATGTTGAATTTTGTTTCAGGTTCTTCTAGAATTTTCTATCTTCTCTTTGTGATGGCAGCCTAAAGTCTTCATATTGCGCTACCTTAAGGTCTACTTTTCGCTTACAGATCATGCTTATGGACTCAATTTTTGTATATCATTGTTGTTTGCATCTGGACATGAAGTGCCTCCTATCTAAAGGCTCCAAATATTCAGGTGCAATGTCATGTTCTTCATCTTTGTTCATAGGTTTTGGTTCCGGGTGAGAGGAAGCTTGCCCCTTCCTTTTATTGCTTGATGGAATGATGTGTATGGGTTTCTTTGGTGATGCCATCTGAAACGTAATAAGCAAAGACAGAGGTTTGAATTATTAGAGTGCACTACAATAACAAAATCATGTACCTTAATTAAGCATGTATTCATTTGGATTCCAAGGTGCAATTGGTTTAGCAAAATCATCCAAAATTTATAACATATTGCTTTATTTTCGCTCAGCCCTTAGAATTCAAAAATGGGATACCTTGGACTCGTTTCGCTCAGCGAAATAGAACAGTTTCAACTAAGTTTCAAATTTCACTGAGTGAAATGGGGCCTCGCTCAACGGAATTTGTTTGTAAAACCATTCAAATTCAAGAAGCAAAAATGGAGAATATATTTCACCACAAACTCGTCTAGGTTCACACAATTCACAAGTAAAATATTCTACCTAGGGTTCAAGCATCCTAAGATACGTAATTCACTTACCATATTTGAAGAATCCCTCTAAATCCTCTACCCTTTATCTACCCATAATAAAACGAAAAAGGCAAAAGAAGAAGACACTTACCTTCTTCAGGACAAAGTGGGTAGATGAGTGAAAGGAGAAGATGAAAAAGACCAAAGGAAATAGAGGACCAATTAAATCAGAGAGTGAAAGTGGAAGTGAATATAGATGGTGGTATGCTCTGAATGTTGCCTTAAATAAGGGAAGAAGCTAGGAAGTTAGTAAGTTGGATTTTAAAAAAAATAAAAATAAGTATGTCTTAACTTTTTAGTTCATGAGCCATTTGCCCACCGAAAGTAATGGCTCCAGTGCTTTCCCCTTTTTTTTCCTTCAAATTTTTGCTCAACTAAACTTATTTTGCTGAGCAAAATTTTGTTGCATAAGAAATTTAACAAATTTCCTGCATAATCTGTAACACCCTGAAATTTCGATAACTGAAAATAGATATTTGATGTATTTGTTGTGATCGTTTGATTATTGGATTAGTTTAGATTAATTGAAATGTTGTGTAAATTATCTTCGTGCAATTGCTTGGTGGAGATGTCAAGTTATGTGGAGTTTGTTGGAACTGCGTTGTAATTGAGTGATTCCAAGTTTGACCCAAACCTGTTTTAGTAAAATCACCATTATGGATTGGTTAACCGTTGGATCGCCTTCAAATTATACAGGTAGACTTTTAACCTACATATTCAAAGTTTGACCGTTGGGATTGTTAAAATTATATTTGTGGCGTGAGATAATAATTTTCACTAAATCCAAAATTTTAAAATTGGGCCAATTCGCCCAGGCGAATTTTGGAAGGCTTTTTGGCTTGCCAGGGTGAGTCAAGTCGGTCTTAAATACATACAGCAGCATCCAGAATCACGAAAATGGTCTCCTTCACCCCAAAACCAGCATCCAAACTCCATTCCCCTACTCCTCCACCACCCACGACCACCGGTGACCACCGGTGACCACCACTAGCCACCCTCGCTTGCCGTTGAACCACTGCAGGAGAGGAACCCTTTAATCAGAGCGGAATCTTCAAAACTTAACTCGAGGATTTGGTAGATAACGGAGCCTCCAATCCTCCTGTCTTGGTTTCCTTGAGGTAATCTTGGTTTCCTTTGTCTTCTTCTAGCTAGTTTAAGTTTCTCTTAGTGTCTCTTGGGTTTTCGGTACCGTTATTGGGAGTTTTACACATCCTTTGAAAACCCTTTGAAAATGAGATGTTGTAAAAGTCTCCTTTTTATGAAACTGATGTCATTTTGGTGATCCTTGTTGAACCCCAATCACATTGGTGTAATTGGAATTTCAAAATGATGACTTTTGTTATGGACTCCCAAAACACCATTTTAGCCTCTTTTTAAATTTGAGTGGGTATTTGACCCTGAATGTTAATGTTAGCCTTCTTTTTGAAATCTATACTAAATCATCTTCAATTTGGTATATAGAGCTTTGCGTTTGGGCCAAAGCACGCGAAATTGGGAAATCTCAAAACGACGTTTCAAGGAACTAATAAAGGGATATAGATAGGTAAGGGGAGTTTATTATTTAGTTATAATTTTGGTACCATAATTGGGGGCCAAGGAGTCCAAATATGAATATAACTGCTTGCCCCTGCTGTGTGCTGGTTTTTCAAGAAAAACTAAGTTTTTAACTAATGGGATGCGATGTATTTATGAGTGATGTGTGTTTGTTCCTGTGCGTGCTCGTTTTCAAGGCAATAATGTTTTTAACTAATGGGATCGATGAATTTGCTTGTTGATGGATAAAATTGTGACTGATGTTGTTGTTGTAATGATTGAATTTTCGGGAAAAGTCTTAATTATAGAAGAGACTCTACCCAAAATTTTATAATGCGTCCTCCTATTCAATTCTTTATTAAATTTTTAAATGGGCATAAGAGTGTGTTTTCTATATTGTAGTCCTCTTCTTTAATTTAGAATTTTCCTAAAATACCAGTCTCATGGTAATATAGATTGTGGATTGATGAGGTGATATTGATGTCACTGACAATGTTGAAATGAGATGTTATTGATGTGTGGTTGTGATGATTAAATGATGATGTTGAAAATACAATGAACACTTGCAAATAATCAAGAGGGGGGGTGAATTGGTTTTACCTCAGAGTTTTTAAAATTTCCTTTCAAAATATGTAATAGTGGAAGACTTTAAAATGATCGTATCAATCTAAAACCAACTAGAAAAACAATTTACTTCACCAATCAAATTACTCTTGTGTTGTGACCAAGTTTGTATGATAAGCAATTATTATACTTCAAGAGTTAAATGAAATACAAACTGAAATATAAAGCACAATAGATTTATACTGGTTCACCTCTCAACCCCGGAGGCTACATCCAGTTTTCTTCCAACCAAATCTTGGTTAGAGTTCCATTATAACAAATATCTGTTCTTTACAAGCTTACAAATGATCTCTCTTACCCTCCCTAAGTAAAATTCAAAATCTACTTCCTATAGACTTTTCAAAAGACCAAGAACCAGAGATCCCCTCTCTGTTCTTCCCTCTAGAAACCCTTTCTAAAGAAAGCTTTAAAGAATGCAAATGTTATACGGAAGTACCACACAATTATACAACAGAAATTAACTAAAAATAAGCTTAAGGTACAAGAAAGATATCACCTTATAATCCTAAGCACTAACAATGATATGAATGATTCAATCAATCTGAGATTATATGTAGAAGATGACTACCAGTCTTTCTTTAAGAACAAGCTTGAACAGAACTTTGATCTTTGAGTTAAAATACTAAGAACTCATGTAGATCTCATTGACATTCAACAACTATGATTATCTCACTTAATTCTGACTTGGGTACTCTTGAGAATTGTAGAAAATGTTTCTCACTAAGTTTGCACGAGTTAGTAATTCCTTTTTTTTTTCAAACAGACTCAGCTTTTCTATTTATAAAAAAGTTGTTTTAACTAACTGTAATCGATTATTTCGTCAATGTAATCGATTATTTTAACTATTATAATCGATTATTTTATCAATTTAATCGATTAAATCATCATGTAATCGATTAAGCCAGATGAACTAAGTTTTTCAATGCATACAAGTAATCGATTAAGCACCCATTTAATCGATTAACACAGACCATGCCTAAAACTTGACAATGCATATTTAATCGATTACGAATATTTGGTAATCAATTAAACTAGATGAACATGCTGTGTAAAATTATGCAGAAGCTCTGTGTAAAATTATTTCCTTTAAACTTTTGAAGTTTCTTGCCCAAAAAATCATTCAATAGCTCATGAAGATTAAACAGTGGGACAAGAAGTTAGTAAACCCAGAAATTCACTTTAAAACTCTTAGAAGGCTTGTGTATGCTCAGAAAATACGAAGTGTTCAAGTTACAAAACAAGTCAAGCCTTCCCTCTATAACAAACCTTTGTAAAAACCAGTAATCGATTACACGCTCCTAATAATCAATTGAAACATATATGTAATCGATTAATTTACCACTTAATCGATTAAAGTGTTCAAGGCACATTCTGGGTTTCATTAACGAGCAAAATAATCGATTAAACCGAGCTGTAATTGATTAAAGCAGAAAACCTTATATTTAGAAATAGCATGTGTAATCGATTACAAGTTATGGTAATTGATTAAAGCAGCAAAGCAGGTTTTCTCAAAATAGCCTATGTAATCGATTACAAATCATGGTAATCGATTAATTTAGTGAAAACATGATTTTCAAGATAACTTGTGTAATCGATTACAATAAATGGTAATCGATTAAAGCATAAATGTATTATATTTGAATTACACTATGTAACTGATTACAAGATATGCATAATCGATTAATATGTACATTAAAGCTTTTCCAGTTGTAAATACAAACTATATAATCGATTAATCCATGATGTAATCGATTAAAATGTTTATCAAAGCTTTTCCAGATTCAAACATGAACAATATAATCGATTAATCTTTATGGTAGTCGATTAACTCAGTGAAATAATGTTTTTCCAAAAGCTTTACCATTTAGATCTTTTTCCAAATAACTTTGATTCTATGTTAAAAACTCTTAAGCATATAAATGACTTTATGTTTGCAAATGCAAGGATCAACAGATTTGCTCCTCGTACACTTGGATTTGGATTTCAATCTTCAAGGCATGTGAAAAGCTCAAAACACTTTTAAGTCAAAGGCTTCATTCTTCTTGTTGCTCCCCCTATATCCAACAAACACTACTCTAGAAAGCTTGAAAGAAAACTATTTAAACTTAGCACTTACAAAACTAAAAGATGAATGTAAGAGTTCAAGAGAGATAGAACCTTCTGATCCTCAGTAGATGAATGTATGAATATTACCAATCAAAACAGGTTGTACGAATGCAAATGATGAAAACTAGCTCTCTTGAATATTCTTGTGAAATCTTGTTTAACACTTCATCATCAAAGAATCATGTGACCTTATGATTTGAAACAAGATGAATGACACTTCAGAAAATCTATTTCTTGAACCTTTGAAAGCTTTGGGATTATTGGGAATTTCGTAAGCTCAAATTACTTGACTTGTTACAAATGCACAGACCCAATAGCTTTAAATAGAAAACAATTTTAACTACATGTAATCGAATTAAATGATATGGTAATCAATTATTTTAACAAATGATTACTTGGCATATTAATCGATTAAGGCAATTCATGTCAATTTAGAAATAATCCTATGTAATCAATTACGATTAGTGGTAATCGATTAAAGTGTTCTTCAAGGCTTTTTAATAGATTACACAAGCTGGTATCGATTAAAGCAGTGCACACATGTTTTTCCAAAAAACTTATATCATGAGGAACTCCTTTCAAAATGCAAACATGTAACTTTAGATGCTTTTCTCAAATCATGAATGCATGTATGTGATTATGCTTATGCAATGCAAGGATCGTTAGATAACTCTCTTGAGCAACTTAACAAATTACAAGTGCCTTCAATTAGTAGGCATGTTAAAAGCTAAAACATTCTTAAGCAATGGCCTTCATTCCTGACTTGATCTTCTTCTCAGCTTCCCTTATATCCAACATCTAATTGAAGCCTCGGTATTCTTTTGATTAGTTAATCAGACTTGCATGAACTTCTCCAAGGTATCTCCCAGCTTTGAAATCCTTTCATGTACAGGAAGAAAATTTGCTTGTTGTTGACATGGAAGTTGTCTGTTGGAAGAACTTGCTTGTTGTCTCCATCCAAAATTCTATTTTGGATTATTTCTCCAACCGTGGGAAAAATTGTTAGTATAATAATTAGTGGAGATATTACCTGGCCTTCCTTGATTGCTCATGTAGTTAACCTCTTCCTCTTGGAGAGAACATTGATCGTTTATATTGTCAGCTCCCCAAAAATAACTTCTAAGACTTTGTGAGTTTGAACTTGCATGACTAAAATGTAGTTGTTGTGGAAGTTTGGCCATTTCTGATGACGACCAAGGCATGAATGCTCGGATTGGACCGTTTCTAGAGGCCAATTTCAAGATCACAATGATAGTTATTAGAACATAAAGATAAAAGGTGGGGAAGATAAAGAAGATGGTAATGAATAACGCCATGATCCATATTGGAACGATAAGTTGAGGAGGATTTTCCACAAAGGAAATTTTCCTTGATAAGAATTAATTTGGGTTCAACCAAGAACCAAGAAGAGGTTAAGCTCTCAATTCAAGCAAATGCTTAATTTCATAATCAAAAGTTATTCAAAAATAGAAATGTCTAAGTACTTATAGAGTTAAGCCTCTAATAAAACATAAAAACGCATAGGTTGGGCTAATTCAGCTCTTGTGCCTTCCTCCATCCTTGCCCTTGTTAAATAGTCCAGCCATGATTCTCTTGGTCATCTCTTTTTGTAGAAGCTGGGTTTTGGACCTTGTCATTGGAACCTTCAATTCATGAAGTACTTCTAGAACTTCATACTCTTTGGATAGTCCTCTATCAATTTCATTTGTCAAGGCCTCAATCTGTTATGTCAAAATTTTATTGTGCCAAGATATCATCCTGAGTTGTGAGATCCAACACTACTATATTTTGTACTAACTATCTATTATGCTAAGCTTGGTGATCAATTGAAGCAAAAACATCAATTATCCTAGTGGCTTGTTCAACATCTACAAACATAATTTTTCTACTAGCAGTTGCATCCAGAACCATCTTAGTTTCAGGCCTTAGACCATTTCAAAATATACTTAGCTGGGCAATATCTTCAAAACGATGATTAGAACATCTTCTCCTAGATAGTTTGAACCTCTCTTAGTATCTTTTGCAACTTAGGTACCGTTATTGGATGTTTTTACACTTCCTTTGAAAAACCTTTGAAAATGAGACGTTGTAAAAGTTCCCTTTTTATAATATTGATGTCATTTTTGTGACCTTCGTTGAGCCCCGGTCACATTGGTGTGATTAAAATTTTAGAATGATGTCCTTCTGATGTGGACTTCTAAAACACCATTTTAGCCCCTTTTAAATTTGAATGGGTATCTGGCCCCGAATGTTAATATTAACCTTGTTTTTGAAATCTATACTAAATTATCTTCGATTTGATATATAGAGCTCTGCGTTTGGGCCAAAGCACGTGAACTTGAGAGATCTTAAAATGACGCTACAAGGAGCTAACAAAGGGATATAGATAGGTGAGGGGAGTTTATTATTCATTTATAGATTTTGGTACCACAGTTGGGATCAGGGAACCCAATTATGGGGATGCATGTCTATCCCTATTGCATGCTGGTTTTCAAGAAAATTTGTGTTTTAAACTAATGGGATGTGATATATTTGTTATTGATGAATGAAATTGTGAATGATGTTATTGTTATAATGATTAGATTTTTTGGGAAAAGTCTTAATTACAGAGGAGACTCTGCCCAAAATTTTATCAATTACCAAATGTTGTAATCGATTACATAGTTCATTCTGTTTTATAAAGTTTCCTGATTTAATCGATTACCAAAAATCGTAATCGATTACATAGTGTATTTTGATATTTTGAAGCTTACTGTCTTGATCGATTACAAGACGGAATAATCGATTATTTTACTCGTTGCTCATGTCCAGAAACTTGTAGAACACTTTAATCGATTACAAGGTTGTTTTAATCAATTACATGAGCATTTTAATCGATTATTTGGCACGTTTAATCGATTACTGACAGTTACAAAAGTTTGTTATAAATAGAACCAAGGGTCAGCTTGTTTTGTAACTTGATCAATTCGTATTCTGAGCATACATAAGCTTTCTAAACACTTCCAAAGTGATTTTCTGAGTTCTATAAGTTCTTGCATCAACTAATACACTCATGGGTTTTTGAGTGATTCTTTAAAGGAAGAAATCTCTTTCGAAGGTTAAGGAAGAAGAATGTTCTGAGATTGTTTTTGTCTTTCAACCTGAATTGTTCATTCATATGCATGTCATTCACTGGATCATCAGGTTGTTTCTTTCCTTAACTCATTGATTGTAATTCTGCTTACATATTTTGTTGAAATTGCTATGGTAATTGGATTCTTCTAGCTTGGGACTAGAGAAGGGTTCTCTAGCTTAAAGATTAGAGTAGTGTTCTCTTAATCTTTCTCCTTAGAAGTCTAATAGGGTTTTAGATTTCTGTTCTTTATCTAGGGTTGATAAAGGGAAGGTTCTTGTAAAAGCTTGTAAGAATATTTTATAATAGTGGAACTCTAATTCAGTGTGAATTAGAAGAAACTGGATGTAGCTTCATGTTTTGAAGTGAACCAGTATAAATTGCTTATGTTCTTATTTCTATATCTCTATTCTCATCTTATTCATTGATCTTTAATTCTTTGAATCATATTCATTGTTCAACAAGTTTTATTTTGTTCTATTGAATTCTTGAGCTGAGCTATTTGATTGAGTAAAAGGTTTCTTGGTTTTGAAAGTGATAAAGATCCTGAAACTTTGATTTAAGTTTGATTTTTTAAAATACCAAGGTTCAACCAATTCACCCCCCCTCTTTGTTGTTGTGAAGTATTCCTATTATTTTCAATTGGCATCAAGAGCTGGTTCTTGAGAGTTATTCAAGATCACTAGTTTTTCTTCAAAAAGAAAAATGAATACCTCACAAATAACCTTCAAGGAAGGTGCTTCTTTAAACAGACTTCCTATGTTTGAAGGGGAACATTTCAGTTTTTGGAAAAATAGAATGAAAATCTTTATTCAATCAAATGATCCAGGTGCTTGGAATGCTATAGAAAATGGTCCTTTTATTCCAAAGAAAATTGTTGCCAATGAATTGATTCCCAAAGAATGGGATGAGATGACAGAAGTTGAACAAAAGGCTGTTCAATATGATTTTAAAGCCAAAAATATGATCACCTCTGCACTTTACTCTGATGAATTTTTCAAAACAGTGAGATGCAAAAATGCTAAAGAAATGTGGGAGATGCTGGAGATTACTCATGAAGGAACTGAAGAAGTCAGGAGATCAAGGAAGCATGCATTAATCCATGAGTATGAGATGTTCAAGATGAACACCAATGAAAGCATTTCTCAGCTGCAGACAAGATTCACTCATATTGTCAACCATCTATTGGGTCTTGGGAAGATCTTTGATACTGAAGAATTAAACATCAAGATCTTGAAGTGTCTAACAAGGCCTTGGCAACCAAAGGTGATAGCACTCAAGGAATCCAAAGATCTATCAAAGATGTCTATGGCTGCACTATTTGGCAAGCTACTTGAATATGAACTTGAAATGTCTCAACTAACATGTAATGAGGATGCAGAAAAGAAAAACAGAAGCATTGCATTAAAAGCTGCAACTTCAAAAGCTGAAAAAGAGGAAGAAACAAGTGATGAGGATGAAGAGGACAACATGAAATTAGTTGTTAGAAAATTCAGCAAGTTCTTAAGGAAAAACAAGAACAAAAAGTTCATTAAGACCAGCAAGAACAACAACAACAACAACAACAACAACAACAACAATAACAACAAGAAGATTGACAACAATTTTACATGCTTTGAATGTGGAAAACCTGGCCACATCAAATCAAAATGCTCAATCTTTTTGAAAAAGCAACAAGGTGACAACAAGAAAAAGGAAGGAAAATCTAAAAGAGCCTACATAGCTTGGAAAGATAATCAGTCAACAACTTCAGAATCTTCAACTGAAAATGAAGAAGCTAACATGTGTCTCACTTCCACAATCAATGAAGAAGATGATGATCTCTCATGTGATGGAACTGAGGTATGTTCTGAATATAATCAAGTTATTGATGCTTTCCATGAAATGCATGAAGAAGCCAAAAAACTTGCAATATCCAACAACAAGCTAAAAGGAAATCTTAGATGGCATGTTGCAAAGATTACTGAATTGCAAACATATATTTGCAACTTGAAAGAAGAGAATGAAAAACTTGTTTCAAGTTACAAATTAAATGGTTGTGTATGTGCTTCTTCTCCTTCAAATGTCAATAAATACAATCTATTGCAAAAGGATTGTGATGATTACAAAACAAGTCAAGGAGAAAAATATATGTCAAGTTTATCTGAAATTAGCTATTTAGTTGATCTTTTGAGAAAGTTATTGATGTGTTGCAAACACATCTTAGTTATTAGGCTAGTTTAGGTTATAATTTTGTTAAATAATTAGGAAAATAGGTTAGAATTAGTTAAGTTTATTAATTTATTGTTTTTAATTCAATTCATTACCATTTGAGTATTTTCAGGCCAAAAGAGGAGTTCAAAGCAAAGAAAAGAAGAAAACAAGGTTTCAAGTCCCGCGCGGATCGCGCGGGAACTCCCGCAAATCGCGCCAGATGAAGAATAGAAGGCCTCATTCTCGAAGGTCCCACGCGATCAACGTGGGAGTTCACGCGGTTAGCGTGAAAAGGCCAGAAGCATGGCGCCATTAGCGCCACTGCCACGCGACCAGCGCCACAAAACTCAGCATTCAAGCCTTTTCCCTCGAAGACTTCACGCGGTTAGCGTGGAGTCCCGCGCTATCAGCGCCATGCTTTCGAAGACTCCGTGCGGATCGCGTGGGAAGCCGCACGGGTCGCGCCGCGAAGATTCTATTTCCTTATTTAAATTATCTGTTTCGAATTTTTGCACAGAATTAGGCTTTGTTACTGGAATTAAAGGATTCTATAAATATTAAGCCTCTGAACTGAGTCTCGGCATCCATTACACACCTTGAAATACATCCAGAATAACTGAATATCATATTTTTGTCCTCTAAACCTCTGGAATTCAAGAATCAAGGCTAGGGTTTCTGCACAACTATGAATTATTCTACTGCTTTGTTGTTCTTGAGGCCTATGGTAGGCTAAATCTTGTATTGTGGGAAGGCTATGAACTGATGAAGACTCCTCTGTAATTTGACTGGTATTGAATAATATGTTTTGATTGTTTTATTCTTTTCTATTTTCAATTTCTATTCTTATTTGAATTTGATCACTTCAATTAAGTACTTAGGGTTAGGATTCGCAATGGGAACGTTGGGATTCTAATTTCTGACCTGTTAAGAATAACATTTGTTCATCACCTAGGAATAGGGATGCATGAATGCAGACTTATAATATGATCTTTTAAATGCTTAAACTGATAGATTTCACTAAGGAATTAGGTTTTCGATTCAGGATAAAGGGTTAATTCACTAAGGAATTAGGGATTAACTAATCTAGGAAAGGCTTATTCTCTGAACAATCATAACAGGAACCCATATGATATATTCTCTAAATGCTTAGTTTGACAGAATTGCTAAGGGCTTAGGGTTCTCGATCGAATTAAAGGGTTGAATCGCTAGTTATCTAGGGTTTACAACTTTAGGAGAGATTTATCATGTGTGCACGTTAAATTAACAAACCAGTCAAATGAAAGAGGAGGAATCAGAAGGAATTATGCCTGACCACAATTAATCTTCCATTGGTAATCTTCTTAATCAATTTACTGCATTTCTTTTGAGTTCTGCCTTTTTATTCAACAACCAATCAACCAACAACAACTTTCTCTTAATATTTACTGTTTTTCTTTCAATCGTACCGATTTATTATTGCTGTGAAATCACCCCAATCCCTGTGGAGAACGATACTCACTTACCTAATCTTTATTACTTGGAAACGATCGGTGCACTTGCCGTAGTGCGCGGATTTCGCAATAGTTATACAAAGGGAAATGCAACTTGGATGAAATGCTAAGTGTGCAAAGGTATGCTGGAGATACTTCTGGTTTGGGGTACAAAAATGGCTCAAAATATGTTGGAAAAACAATATTTATGCCTCCAAAACAGAAGAATAAAAAAAGGTTTACTAACTCAAAGATTAATCAAAATGTTTTCCTTAAAAAATCATCAAAATTTGTGATATGCAACTATTGTATAGAAAGAGGACATACATCTTACAAATGCTATGCTAGGAGATTCTATGTGCCTAATGGAGATTGCATTTGGGTTCAAAAGAAAAAGAAAGTAACTAACCCTTATGGACCCAATCTCAATTGGGTACCTTCCTTTAAAATTGATTTGATTTTTGCAGGTATGTCTAAGAGCTAGATCCTCATTGTGGTACCTTGATAGTGGATTCTCTAGACATATAACTAGAGACATATTTATGCTTACAAACTTAACACTTAAAGATGGTGGATATGTCACTTATGGGATAATAATAAAGGCAAGATCATTGGAGAAGACAACATTGGAGACAACTTCAAAACAAAGATAAAGAATGTTCTTTATGTAGAAGGTTTGAAGCATAATCTCTTAAGCATAAGTCAACTCTATGACAAAGGGTTTAAAATCACATTCAATGAAAATTGCTACATGATTTGTGATGGGAAAAGTGGTGAAGTAATTCATATAGGTAAAAGGAAAGGTAACATTTACTTACTTTCAATTGATCATGCATTCTTCCATAACACTTCTTGTCTTATAAGCAAGATTGATGAATCTTAGCTATGGCATAGAAGGGTTAGTCACATAAACATGCACTACATGAACAAGCTTATTAGAAAAGATTTAGTATTGGGTTGCCCAAACTCAAGTTTGAGAAGGACAAACTTTGTGATGCTTGTCAAAAGGGGAAACATACCAAGATCTCTTTTCAAAATAAAAACATTGTTTCCACCTCTAGACCACTTGAATTACTGCACATTGACTTGTTTGGTCCCTCTAGAACAATGAGTTTAGGTGGCAATTATTATGGGCTTGTCATTGCGGGTGATTACTCTAGGTTCACTTGGACTCTGTTTTTGAAATCCAAAAGTGATGCTTTCCTTGCATTTAGAAAAATGGCTAAACTTGCACAAAATGAAAAAGGTAGCAAAATTATCTCAATAAGAAGTGATCATGGTGGTGAATTCCAAAATGAACATTTTGAAAAATTCTGTGAAGAAAATGGAATTAACCATAATTTTTCAGCTCTAATAACACCTCAACAAAATGGTGTTGTGGAGAGGAAAAACAGATCTCTTGAAGAAGGAGCTAGAACTCTTCTTAATGAGACAAATTTGTCAAAATATTTTTGGGCTGATGCTGTAAGTACAGTATGCTATACTTTGAATAGATTACTTATAAGGCCTATTTTAAAAAAAAATCCCTTATGAGTTATACAAAGGTAGAAAACCCAACACTTCTCACTTGAGAGTTTTTGACTGCAAGTGTTTTATATTAAACAATGGGAAAGAACCACTTGGAAAATTTGATGCTAAGGCTAATGAAGCAATTTTCCTTGGATATTCATTAAATAGTAAAGCTTATAGAGTATTCAACAAAAGAACAATGTGCATGGAAGAATCTGTACATGTAATTTGTGATGAGTCTAATCCCTCTAAAGAGGAAAAGAAGTGTGATGTAGATGCAGGCCCAATGGAAGAATTTATTCAGCTAAATGATTCCTTAAATAAAGAGAAAGAAGAACCAAGTGCTGAAGCAAAACCATCAACCCCTATTCAAGAGCCTAAAGATTGGAGAACAAAAAGAGACCTATCACTTGACAACATCATAGGTTAAGTTTCAAAGGGAGTATCTACTGGATCTTTATTAAGAAACCTATGTTGTAATATGGCTTTTATTTCTCAAATTGAACCTAAGAATATTGATCAAGCCTTGAATGATGAACATTGGATGCTTGCCATGCATGATGAATTAAATTAGTTTAAGAGAAATGAAGTTTGGGAACTTGTTCCTAGACCATCCTCTCTTAAAACTATTGGTACAAAATGGGTTTTTAGAAACAAACTTGATGAAAGTGGAATCATAGTCAGAAATAAAGCTAGATTGGTTGCTAAAGGTTACAACCAAGAAGAAGGCATAGACTATGAAGAAACTTATACTCCAGTTGCAAGATTGGAAGCAATCAGGTTATTGCTTGCTTATGCATGTTTAATGAATTTCAAACTCTTTCAAATGGATGTTAAAAGTTCCTTTTTAAATGGATACATTGAGGAGGATATATATGTTGAACAACCTCTTGGTTTTACTGATTTTAAACATCCTAACTATGTTTTGAAAATCAAAAGGGCCCTTTATGGTTTGAAGCAAGCTCCTAGATCATGGTATGAAAGACTAAGCAAGTTTCTGCTTGAACAATCTCTGATTTTAAACATCCTAACTATGTTTTGAAAATCAAAAGGGCCCTTTATGGTTTGAAGCAAGCTCCTAGATCATGGTATGAAAGACTAAGCAAGTTTCTGCTTGAACAATCTTTCACAAGGGGTCATGTTAACAAAACCTTTTTCATCAAAAGGCATGAGAATGATATCTTATTGGTTCAAGTTTATGTTGATGATATAATTTTGGTTCAACTAATCATTTGCTATGTAAGGAATTTTCCTCAACTATGTAGAAAGAATTTGAAATGTCAATGATGGGAGAATTAACATTCTTTCTTGGACTTCAAGTGAAGCAAATGAAGAATGGAACATTTCTCAATCAATCCAAATATTTCCTTGAAGTAATTAAGAAATTTGAAATGGAGAAAAGTAAAGATGCTGCAACTCCAATGGCAACATCAACATATCTTGATTCAGATGAAAATAGAAAGAAGGTTGATGAGTCAAAATTCAGAGGAATAATTGGATCTTTGTTATACTTGACAGCTAGTAGACTTGATATAATGCTAAGTGTTTGCTTGTGTGCAAGATATCAAGCAAATCCAAAAGATTTTCATCTTACAGCAGTCAAAAGGATCCTCAAATATCTCAAGGCTACACCAAAAGTTGGTCTTTGGTATCCTAAAGGTGCTTCAATTAATATTATTGGATATTCCGATTCTAACTTTGCAGGTTGCAAGTTAGATAGAAAAAGTACAAGTGTTGGCACTTGTCATATTCTTGGAAGTTCATTGATCTCATGGCATTGAAAGAAACAATCTTATGTTGCTTTGTCAACTGTTGAAGCTGAATATATCTCAGCTGGAAGTTGTTGTGCATAAAGCCTATGGTTGAAGCAACAAATGCAAGATTTTGGAGTTGAACTGAAGGAAATACCTTTGCTGTGTGATAACACAAGTGCTATTAACATATCAAAGAATCCAATAATGCATTCAAGGACCAAGCATATTGAGATAAGGCATCATTTCCTTAGAGATCATGTTCAAAAAGGTAATATCAAAATTGGTTTCATTGATACTCATAACCAACTAGCTGATATATTTACTAAACCATTGGCTAGAGATAGATTTTATACACTTAGAAACATGCTAGGTATTCTTGATGAATACAATATATGCTAGCCTATTTAAAAGTGTGCCTTTCCATGCTAATTGAACTTCATTACTGCCTTCATCACTAAAACTACCAAAAATTTGTGTTGATCTGCAAATGCTCTGAATTCCGATAAATTTACTGTAATAATCGATTACACCACTGGTTAATTGATTAAATTCATTAAAATCCACATTATTTGTGCTAATTGAGCTTAAGTAATCGATTACAGCAATCTTGGAATCGATTATTCTTTGTTTTGAAAAACTGAAGCTTCCTGGAGTAATCGATTACATAACGGGATAACCAATTACCTTGAACAAAATATGTTTTTCAGTTTAAGTGTTTCACTGGAGTAATCGATTACAACCAATTGGTATTCGATTACATATGTGGATAAGATTTTAAATTCTTCTAGGGTAATTGATTACTAGTCGGGATAATCGATTACATAAGCTCTGATACTTGATTAAATTCCCAAAATTATGATATAATCGATTACATTAACATATAATCGATTACTAGTCATCTTCAACCTCTGGATGATGGTAAAATAATCGATTGCCATACGGGATAATCGATTACCACGTGTAATTTCAGTATTCTAAATGAGCAATATAATCGATTACAATTAGCATTTAATCAATTATTTAGTTTGTTGGTGCATTTTCTGACAGTTTTTCTCTGGAAATGTAACTGCCCAACCAAATCTAAATGAAATCCAAGGCCTCTAAAGTGCCTTAACTACCTCCAACAGTTATTTTTTCAAAAATAAGAACGCTAAGAGCATCAATCAAGCCTATAAATAAGAGCCTTGCATCATTGAAAAGCCTTGCATCTTAGTCTTTTCTTCCTCTGCTATATTTCTAAGTTTTGATGTATGTCTTTGTGTTTAAACCTCTTCCTAAAATGTCAAATCCCACACCAAAACGTGCTAGATCCTCAAAAAGAAAGGTAGGAGAATCATCATCCAATCCTCCTCCTCCTTCACCCCCCCCCCCCAAATAGGTTAGACTTATGGTTTTCCAAT
>PYAF01005383.1:168244-181799 GCA_007407185.1 Glycine tomentella | reverse complement strand
ATAAGCATCCAAGGCACCAAGGCTGGATATTTCTATGGACAAGCAAAGGAAAACAGCGGAAAATTCTTGAAGACAGCCACATAAAGCCTTAACCAATGAAAAGCAAACAACTAGAAAGCAAATAGCATCATAAATTTTAGATATTTTCCAACTAAAAGCCAAAGGAAGCTAGCACTATAAAAATATGTGGGGACCAAGTGGGGCTGCTAAATTTGCACGGATAAACCCCCACATACAACCATCCTTTTCACTTGAAACAAAAGAAAAACAAAAAGCCATACACCAAGCAAGGTCACGTGAAGCTAGGAGCTTTTGGAAACAAATTGCTGAAAATTTAATCAAGGTATGGGAAGTAATTTAATGAACATAGATTAGATATTTGATAGATTAATTTAGCACCTATTCATTGAGATTTAAAGCAATGGTTATTTCTTGTTTAAAACACCTAAAGCTGGCCTACCAAATGTTCGATTAAAATTCTTAATGGAGTAGAATACAAAGAATTAACTTGAACTTGGCTAGAAGGCTGTCTCAAATAATTAAATCCACTTTGTGGCCCTATGTTACTTGTTGTATTTCTTTATTATTAGCTTAATGTTGTAGTAATTAATTATTTAATATTGCTGGTTGTTATTTTAAACCTAATAAGGCTGTATAACTAGGTTGCTGTATGTTGTGGTATAAGTAACTAATTAACTTAACTATTTAATCTTGTGGCCATGGATTACGTTGCTGCACCTTTTTATTTGATGCTGTAACAATTGTAATTTATTACTTAATGTTGCTGTATATTAATTTTTCAATTAATGATTGTTGTATGATAATCATGTTGCTGTAAAATTAATTCTGTAACTTAATGGTTGCTAGATGCTATATTTACTTTTGTTGCTGTATGCTGTATATTATTAAGGAGCTGTATATTGATTTAATATGGTTGTATGTTGTTTAATTTGTCTATGTTGCTGTATTATTGCTGTAAGCTACTAGGTGGCTGTATTTAATAAAGATAATGGGTTGCTTGCTGTATGTTTTATTAGGATTAGTTGCTGTATCGAATTTATTAATGCATCTGTATAAATTAAAGTAGCTGTATGATATTCACTTGATCTTGAGCTATGATAAAAATTCCATTTTTATTAGAAATTAGATCATGGACATATGATTTACTTTAACAGAAATTATGGCATACTTGTATTTTTATATGAAGTTAATTATGATAAAGATGGTGCCAAAATCAAGAGAACTTGAATGGAAGGAATATCAAAAGTAACTAAAAATAAATAAATGAATCCATGCATCATTTGCACTTGTTCCCTCAGAGTGGAAGAGGTTTCACTAGAGTGGGTGAAACTATGGTACCTTATTGACCCCTCAGAGTGGAGGGAGGTTTCACTAGAGTGGGTGAAACTCTTTGACTATACCCCTTAGAGTGGAGGGAGGTTTCACTAGAGTGGGTGAAACTATAATGATTCTGGTACCTTTTGATAGGATTCTGAGATCTCAGTCATGCATCATTTAACTAAGAAATCATGCATCAGTTCCATGCATCTGTTTCTGTTCCATAAATGTTAATTTTCATTTATATGAGTTGTTGTTTTAATTCTGTCAATTATCTAATTATGTTTATTAAATACTTACCCGAGTTGTGTCTGTGGTTTGACACCTGTGATGACCCCAATCTATTTGGGCGAGCAGAGGAACAGTGACTAGTTGATACATGGAGAAGCTTGATGAATTCTATGTTGTGTTTTGGATTGAGTTATGGGTGATATCGTTTGTTGTGGCTGCTTTTTGGAATTACGTAATTCGTATGGTACTACTTGTGTTGTGGTCTGTATTGTATTCGGATGACTGTACACGGACTGTTATATTTACTTATGTTTAAATAACTTAGACTACGAATTATTCCGTCATGACAGATCGACTAGAATAGTATTTTACGTAACTAAATTCCGTAGAAAAAAAATTTTCGTAACGTATAAGCGTAAACGATGAAATATGAAATTACGTAATAAGCTAAAATAAGAAAATAAAAACGAAGTCGTTATAATAGTGGTATCAGAGCTTAGGTTTATTTTGACCAAGTATGATTGATATGTTGCCTTATGGTTGTTGTGTTTGTTGTGCTTGTTATGTTTGTGATGTATGACGTGTTGTATGGTGTAATTTTGTATGTTGTATAAATGTTGTAGACTAGATGGTTATTAGAATAATTTTCTTGAAAAATAACTAAAATTTAAAGAATTCGCTTGTGATGGTCCTTTAGGACAATGAATGCTGAAGGTAATCATACTATGATGTTTGCATTGGTGGATGTACAAAGATTCCGTGAAGAATCTGAAGCGAATCAAACTACCACTTATTACACCATAGCTAAATATCAAGCAGACCCTGTCCTGGAAGAACCACTGACTACAAAAGAATTTTATGACACCGTTGTAGTGCCATGGACTCCAGACAGACAAATTTATATCTAGATAAATGATGTGATTATAGTATTACTTGTGCTTTAATCTAGTTACTAACGTTGTTTGATTAATAATCTTTTTTAGAAATATCTAAACAGATATATCTAGATAAATATGGCCGGTAGGAACGATCGAGCTATAGCTGATGCACTTCAAGCTTTGGCTCAAGTAGTAGGAAATCAACAACCAAATGTGAACAATGAATTTCAAGGGTTCGATAGTTTTCAAAGAAACCACCCACCAAGTTTCAAAGGAGGATATGATCCTGATGGAGCACAAGCATGGCTCAGGGAAATCGAGAAGATTTTCCGAGTAATAACATGCCCTCCTGAGAGAAAGGTACTTTTTGGAACATATATGCTGGCTGAGGAAGCGGAATTTTGGTGGGAAAATACCCAACCAAGATTAGAAGCTGATAACCATGATATAACTTGGGAGGTTTTTAAGACAGCTTTTCTAGAGAAATACTTTCCAGAGGATATAAAAAATAAGAAGGAAATGGAATTTCTAGAATTGAAACAAGGTAATATGACTGTAGCTGAATACGCTGTCAAATTTGAAGAACTAGTAAGATACTTCCCTCATTACCATGGGGTAGAGGGAGAAAGTTCTAAGTGTGTAAAATTTATGAATGGACTAAGGCCAGAGATCAAGCAGGCAGTAAACTATCAAGGAGTCTGCCAATTCCCTCAATTGGTGAACATGTGTAGAATTTATGATGAAGATTCCCGAGTGAGAGCATCTCATTATAAGAATATAGGAACTAACAGGAAAAGGATGGGGTACCGTCCATATCCAGAAAAGTCATATCAAAAACGTCGTCTAAATAGTTCAAATTTTAGAACACCGATTAATCAATTTTCTTCCTCCCCTATCAAGTGTTTTAAATGTGGAAAAATAGGACATTATGCTTCTTCATGCCCAGTACGAGAACCTGTCTGCTACAAGTGTAACCAGAAAGGACATTTGACAATGAACTGTCCTCTGAATCGCAAGAAAAAGGAAGAAGGAAATTCAAGCCATTCCCCAGAGAAGCCTAAGGCCACAGGAAGAGTATTTACTCTTAGTGGAGCTGAGGCTTCCCAATCTGAAGACTTAATTCAAGGTAAGTGTTTCTTACTGTTTTAATCGATAACGTAATGATATAATCAATTATTCTGTTCTTCGTTCAATCTGGAAAAACCTTTATGAACAAATTAATCGATTACCTATCGGATTAATCGATTATTTGGCCTTTGATTGAAAATAAATTGTTTTGTTAAAGGTTTTAATCGATTACTTTCTTAGTGTAATTGATTACATAGTAAAAAAATTATTTTAAGCCTGCTGTGATAATCGATTACCATTATCGGCAATCGATTACATAGTTCACTTGGAAAATGTCTGCTTTCTGATTTAATCGATTACCAAAATCCGTAATCGATTACACAGTTTATTTTGTGAAACATAGCTTTTTGTCTTAATCGATTTCAGCTCGGGTTAATCGATTATTTTGCTCGTTGCTGAAACCCAGAAAGCTTCTTCTTTAACATGTTAATCGATTAAGTGATAATTTAATTGATTACATAAGAATTTTAATCAATTATTAGGCGCGTTTTATCGATTACAGTTAGTTACAAGTTCTATTATAAATAGGTTTGAAGGCTTGGCTTTTTTATCAACTTGACCACTTCGTATTTATGAGTATACACAAGCCTTCTAAAGCATTTCTAAGTGATTTTCTCAGTGTTTTTACTTCTTGCTTCATTCAAAACATCAATGGGTTTTTGAATGATTCTTGAGCAAGATTCTTTTCTAGATTAAGGAAAAACATGTTCTGATTTAGTTTGCTTCTCAACTTGGGATAATTCATGTGCATAACATTCATTGGATCATCAAGTTGTCTCTCTCCTTAATCTTTGTGTGTAAATTTGGTTCTGAATTCTTGTTGTAATTGGCTATTATAAAGTGGGTTCTGCCTGCTTGTATCTAGAGAAGGGTTCTCTAGTGTGAAGAACAGGGTAGTGTTCTCTGGTTCTTGCTTTTTAGATTTTTAATAGGGTTTTAGATTTCTATTCTTTATCTAGTGTTGATAAAGGGGAGGTTTTTGTAAAAGCTTGTAAGAACAAAAGTTTTATAATAGTGGAACTCTAATCTATTGTTGATTAGAAGAAACTGGATGTAGCTTCAGTTGTGAAGTGAACCAGTATAAATTGCTTGTGTTTTTGATTCTATCTCTCTATCACTCATCTTGTTCATTGGTCATTGATTCTTTGATTCATATTCATTGTTCAACAAGTTCTGTTTTGATCTATTGATTTCTTGGACTGAGTTATTTGATTGAGTAAATAGATTTCTTGGTTTTGAAAGTGATAAAGATCCTGAACTCTGATTTGATATAGTTTTTAAAATACCAAGGTTTTAACCAATTCACCCCTTCTTGGTTATTGTGGGTATTCCTATTGTTTTCAATTGGCATCAAGAGCTGGTTATTGAGAGTTATTCAAGATCACTATCTTTTCTTCAAAAAGAAAAATGAATACATCACAAAGGCTTCTCTCAATCTTCCTTCAATTTTTGAAGGGGAGCACTTCAGTTTTTGGAAAAATAGAATGAAAATCTTTATTCAATCAAATGACCCAGGTGCTTGGAATGCTATAGAAAAAGGTTCTTTTATTCCTAAGAAAACTGTTGGCAATGAAATGATTCCCAAAGAATGGGATGAGATGAAAGATGTTGAACAAAAGGTTGACCAATATAGTTTTAAAGCTAAAAAAATGTTTACCTCTGCACTTTCTTCTGATGAATTTTTTAGAATAGTGAGATGCACAAGTGCAAAAGAAATGTGAGAGATGTTGGAAATAACTCATGAAGGAACTGAAGAAGTTAGAAGATCAAGAAAGCATGCCTTAATCCATGAGTATGAGATGTTTAAGATGAACACCACAGAAAGCATTTCTCAGCTACAAACAAGATTCACTCTCATATAGTCAATCATCTTTTGGGTCTTGGAAAGATCTTTGATACTGAAGAACTAAACATCAAGATCTTGAAGTGTCTCACAAGACCTTGGCAACCAAAGGTGACAACAATTAAGGAATCAAAAGATCTATCAAAGATGTCCATGGCTGCACTATTTGGTAAAATACATGAATATGAGCTTGAAATGTCTCAACTAACTTGTGCTGAAGATGCAGAAAAGAAAAATAAAAGTATTGCATTAAAAGCTGCATCATCAAAGTCAGAAAAAGTGGAAGATTCAAGTGAAGAGGATGAAGAGGACAACATGAACTTGGTTGTCAAGAAGTTCAGCAAGTTCTTGAGGAAAAACAAGAACAAAAAGTTCACAAAGAACAACAACAACAACAAAAGGATTGACAACAATTTTAATTGCTTTGAATGTGGAAAACTTGGCCACATCAAATCAGAATCTTTTTGAAAAAGCAACAAGGTGACACCAAGGTGAGGAAGGAAGGAAAATCCAAAAGAGCCTACATAGCTTGGGAAGATAATGAGTCAACAACATCAAAATCTTCAACTGAAAATGAAGTAGCAATCATGTGTCTCACCTCCACAATCAATGAAAAAGATGATGATCTATCAAGTGATGGAGATGAGATAAATTCTAAACTTGAACAAGCTATTAATGCTTTCCAAGAAATGCATGAAGAAGCTCAAAAGCTTGCAAAATCCAATAACAAGCTCAAAGAAAATCTTAGATGGCATGTTGCCAAAATTACTGAATTGCAAACTGAAATTTGCAACTTGAAAGAAGAAAATGAAAAACTTGTTTCAAGTTACAAAATGATGGATGTGTTTTTGCTTCTTCTTCTACTAATGTTGACAAATATAACTTGCTGCAAAAAGATTTTGATGATTACAAAAGAAGTCAAGGAGAAAAATACATATTACTCTTATCCAAGAATAGTGATTTAATTGATCTTTTAAGAAAGCTTTATAAAGGAAAATGCAACTTGGCTGAAATGTTAAGTATGCAAAAGTATGCTGGAGATGCTTCTGGTTTGGGATACAAACAAGTCTCAAAATCCTTTGGAAAAACTGTATTTGTGCCTCCAAAATAGAAGAATCAAAAGAAGTTCAAAAACTCAAAGATCAATCAAAATGCTTTCTTGAGAAAATCATCAAAACCTGTAACATGCAACTATTGTATGGAAAAAGGACATACATCTTACAAATGCTATGCTAGGAGGTTCTATATGCCTAATGGAGATTGCATTTGGGTTCAAAAGAAAAAGAAAGCTGCTAATCCCTATGGACCCAATCTCAATTGGATACCTTCCTTTATAAATTGATTTGATTTTTGCAAGTATGTTTAAGAGCTAGATCCTCATTATGGTACCTTCATAGTGGATGCTCTAGACATATGATGGGTGACATGTCTATGCTTACATATCTAACTCTTAAAGATGAAGGATATGTCACTTATGGAGATAATAACAAAGGGAAGATCATTGGAGAAGGCAACATTGGAGATAGCTTCAAAACCAAATCAAAAATGTTCTTTATGTAGAAAGGTTGAAGCATAATCTCTTAAGCATTAGCCAACTCTATGATAAAGGATTCAAACTCTCATTCAATGAGAATTGCTGCATGATTTGTGATGGGCAAAGTGGTGAAGTGATTCACATAGGTAAAACGAAAGGTAACATTTATTTACTTTCAATTGATCATGCATTCTTTCACAACACTTCTTGTCTAATAAGCAAGATTGATGAATCTTGGCTATGGCATAGAAAGGCAAGTCACATTAACATGCATCATATGAACAAGCTAATTAAAAAGGATTTAGTAATTGGTTTACCCAAACTCAAGTTTGAAAAGGACAAACTTTGTGATGCTTGTCAAAAGGGGAAACAAACCAAAAATTCTTTTCAAAGTAAAAACATTGTTTCCACCTCTAGACCCCTTGAATTACTTCACATTGACTTGTTTGGTCCTTCCAGAAGTATGAGTTTGGGAGGCAATTATTATAGGCTTGTCATTGTAGATGGTTACTCTAGATTAACTTGGACTCTATTTTTGAAATCCAAAAATGATGCTTTCCATGCTTTTAGAAAAATGGCCAAGCTTGCACAAAATGAAAAAACTAGCAAAATTATCTCAATAAGAAGTGATCATGGTGGAGAATTCCAAAATGAACATTTTGAAAAATTATGTGAAGAAAATGGAATTAACCACAATTTTTCAGCTCCAAGAACAGCTCAACAAAATGGTGTTGTGGAGAGGAAAAACAAATCTCTTTTCAGAAGGAGCTATAACTCTTCTTAATGAGACAAATTTGCCAAAATATTTTGGGCTGATGTTGTAAGTACTGTTTGATACACTTTGAATAGATTACTTATAAGGCCTATTTTAAAGAAAACTCCTTATGAGCTATACAAAAGTAGAAAACCTAACATTTCTCATTTGAGAGCTTTTGGCTGCAAGTGTTTTGTATTAAACAATGGGAAAGAATCACTTGGAAAATTTGATGCTAAAGCTGATGAAGCAATTTTCCTTGGATATTCATTACATAGTAAAGCATATAGAGTTTTCAACAAAAGAACAATGTGCATGGAAGAATCTATACATGTGATTTGTGATGAGTCTAATCCATCTAAAGAGGAAAATAAGTGTGATGTACATGCAAGTCATATGGAAGAATTTATTCAGCTTAATGATTCCATAAATAAAGAGAAGAACAAGTGCTAAAATAAAACCATCAACACCTGTTCAAGAGCCTAAAGATTGGAGAACAACAAGAGATCTCTCACTTGACAACATCATAGGTGAAGTTTCAAAGGGAGTATCTACTAGATCTTCATTAAGAAACCTATGTTGTAATATGGCTTTTGTTTCTCAAATTGAACCTAAGAATATTGATCAAGCCTTAGTTGATGAACATTGGATGCATGCTATGCATGATGAGTTAAATTAGTTCAAGAGAAATGAAGTTTGGGAACTTGTTCCTAGACCATCCTCTCTCAAACCCATTGGCACAAAATGGATTTTTAGAAATAAACTTGATGAGAGTGGAATCATAGTCAGAAATAAAGCTAGATTGGTTGCAAAAAGTTACAACCAAGAATAAGGCATTGACTATGAGGAAACCTATGCTACAGTTGCAAGATTGGAAGCCATTAGGTTTTTACTTGCTTATGCATGTTTAATGGATTTTAAACTTTTTCAAATGGATGTCAAAAGTGGCTTTTTAAATGGATACATTGAGGAGGATATATATGTTAAACAACCTCCTGGTTTCACTGATTTCAAACATCCTAACTATGTTTTTAAACTTAAAAAGGCCCTTTATGGTTTAAAGCAAGCTCGTAGATCTTTGTATGAAAGACTAAGCAAGTTTCTGCTTGAAGAATCTTTCACAAGAGGTCATGTTGACAAAACTTTGTTCATCAAAAGGCATAAGAATGATATCTTATTGGTTCAAGTATATGTTGATGATATAATTTTTGGTTCAACTAATCATTTGCTGTGCAAGGAATTTTCTAAAGCTATGCAGAAAGAATTTGAAATGTCAATGATGGGAGAATTAACATTCTTTCTTGGACTTCAAGTGAAGCAAATGAAAAATGGAACTTTTCTCAACCAATCCAAGTATTTCCTTGAAGTGATCAAAAAGTTTGAAATGGAGAAAAGTAAAGATGCTGCAACTCCAATGGCCACATCAACCTATGTTGATTCAGATGAAAAAGGAAAGAGGGTTGAGAGGAATGATTAGATCATTATTATATTTGACAGCTAGTAGACCAGACATAAGGCTAAGTGTGTGCTTGTGTGCAAGATATCAAGCAAATCCCAAAGAGTCACACCTAACAGCAGTCAAAAGGATCCTCAAATTTCTCAAAGCTACACCAAAAGTTGGTCTTTGGTATCCCAAAGCTGGAAGATGTTGTGCACAAAGTCTATGGTTGAAGCAATAATTACAAGATTTTGGAGTTGAATTGAAAGAAATACCTTTGCTATGTGACAACACAAGTGCTATCAACATTTCAAAGAATCCAATAATGCACTTAAGGACCAAACATATTGAGATAAGGCATCATTTTCTCGGAGATCATGTCCAAAGAGGTAATATCAAAGTTGATTTCATTGACACTCATAATCAATTGGCTGATATATTTACTAAACCATTGGCTAGAGATAGATTCTATACTCTTAGAAACATGCTAGGAATCTTGGATGAATCTAATCTCTGTTAGCTTGAATGTTGTGTGCCTTTTCATGAGAAATAATTTGTCAATTGAATCCTTCATCACAAAAACTTAAAATTTCCATGTCATGCTGCATAAATCCTGTTATTTCTGATACTTGCTTTGTAATAATCGATTAAGTGTCGTATTAATCGATTAAATTAATTAAAATCATGATTCAGAGGGAAATATGAGCTTACGTAATCGATCACATAACCAATATAATCGATTATTCTTCATAGAAACTCTTTTTCAGAAAATTGAATGTTTATGTAATAATCGATTAAGAGTCGGATTAATCGATTACATTGATCATAAACTCTTTTACAAAATGAAAGTTCATTGGAATAATCGATTACAGTGAATGGTAATCGATTAAAATACTGAGAATCAATTTTTTCAAAATTCACAATCTTCTGGAATAATCGATTACACAAGCTTCTATATGTTTATGAAATTCAAACCTCTCTGCGATAATCGATTAAATCATAAAATAATCGATTACACTTTGTCTTCTACCTATGAATTTTACAGAAATAATCGATTACGTTATGAATTAATCGATTACTGTATCTACAGAATGTGATTTTGCTTACGAATTAATAGATTGCACAAGGAAAATAATCGATTATTCATGGAGTTACTGCAAAATCTAACAGATTTTCTTGGAAGTTGTAAATGCCCAACTCCTACCTAATTCAAATTTAAATCCTCTACAGTGAGTTAATTCGTTCTAACAGCTCCTTAATTCAAAATTCAAATTCTTGGAGCCTAAAAATCTCTATAAATACAACCTAGTGAGAAGGAAGAAATCACACCTACCTTCATTCTTATCCTTCAATCTTCTATGTGTCTTCCTTCTGTTTAAGTTTAGTATACTTCATCCTAAGAATGTCTACCTCGAAGAGAACCAAAACCTCTAAGAGAAAGGCTGGTGAAACTTCTAACCCCCCTCCTACTAATAGGTTAGATCTTTGGTTCACCAAAAAAAAAAAAGACCGTATGGCCTATCGCCAGTTTAATGCCACAAAACTAGTATGTTCCCCTAAGTATTTAGAGCTTGATTGGTTCATTAGGGAAGGCTTTCAATTTCCTGCCTTCATAGAAACCCAGGGCTTAAGAAAGTTTTTGGAGTTAAAGGGTACCTTTTACCCTGAATTGGTCAAGTTGTTTTACACCTGTGCCAAGGGATCCATGGACGGGATACTGAGGCCCCAAGCAAATTGAGTGCCCATGGAAATCACCCATGAGGTGTGGAAGGCAATAGCTGGTATCTCCTTTGAAGGAGAAAGGAAATTTGATGAAAATCCTGAGGGTTATAATAGGGTAGATACATATAGGGAGATGCTTAATGATCCCCAAATGAGATTGAAAACTAGGCTAGGTATTGGACCCATGACCCATGAGGATAGGCTTTTGCACTACATAATTACATATATCCTCACACCTAGAGCCACAAACCATGCCCAAGCAACAGATGAAGACCTACAAATACTGTATGGTCTCAAGAATTCAATTAAGATGAATTGGATTCTCATTCTTAAGGAGATTATGTTGAAATCAAAAAGGCTAGTAAACTACACATTCCCTTATGCTGTGCTTGTGTCTAGATTTACAAACTACTTCCAAATAGATGTCTCAAATGAAGTAATGGACCACACAAACTCAAGCAACAGTCTCATCAAAGACAAGCATCTCAACAAGCTAGGAATGATCAAGACACCACAAGGATGGCAGATGGCTGGCCAACAAGTTGTGCCTGAAGCTACTACTGCTGCTGGTGTTGGTGTAGATGCTGAAGAAGATGAAGAAAGGGACCCTGCTCAACCCCTCTACACCCAATTCGAGTCACTCATGCTTTAGAAAATGGATGGCCTAATCACTATGCATCATGATTTTAGGGCTGAAACTAGTTCAGCTTTAGAAGACATCAAGGCTAGACCAAACAATATTGAAGCTATTGTTATGTTTGAAGGGTCTGAGACATTTTAGCCTTTGTAGTTTTTCTGTTTCTTTTGTTTTTATGCTTTCATGTTTTAATTTTATTTTCAAGAATTGTAATGGTTCCCTCATTTATAAATATATCCATTTATGTTTCTCCTGTTCAATATCCACATTGCTTTACATGCTTTTGACTTTGATAAGCCAAATAGGGGGAAAAATAATTGATTTGGTTCATGCTTTACAATACACTCTGTTCTACTCTGTTTTTCTGCACAATTTTTTCCCAAATCTTACTTTGAATGGATTGTCAAATTAAGAGGGAGTTAAGTGATAAAAATTAACCAATTAAGTAAGATATAAATGTAAATGAATGCTGGATTAATCAACAGATGCTTTAACACTTGTTCTTGGCAAAGAGATTGAATTGTTTTCAGGTTTGCAAAGCTCAAGTTTTCTTAACTTTGGTTCCCTCAATTAACTATAAGTCCAACATATAATCAATCAAGAATTTGGCATGTTCAAAGCCAAAAAGGGGGAGATTGTTGGATATAGGGGGAGCATCATGAAGAGTGGAAGACTTTGATTCAAGAAATGGTTTTGAGCTTTCAACATGCTTGAAGTGCCTTGAAGTTTTATAATTGATTCAAGTGTAAGAGAAAGGCAATCTGATTGATCCTTGCATTGCATTCATTCATTCATCATTAAGCTTAAATGGTTTTCATTAAATCATCAAAGGTTTTATCTTCTTGGTTACAATTTGAATCTGATTAAAAGGTTTTAGGAAAAAAAATTTCTTACTGTTTTAATCGATTACTTAATGATATAATTGATTATTCTATTCTTCGATCAATCTAGAAAAACATTTATGAACAAATTAATCGATTACCTATCGGATTAATCGATTATTTGGCCTTTGATTGAAAGTAAATTGTTTTGTTAAAGGTTTTAATCGATTACTTACTTAGTGTAATCTATAACGCCTAACTTTCCCTTACATCATTATTCTTAATTATACGTAACTTACTTATTTATTATACTTCATTTATACTTTTATTATTTTTATGAGTAAAATTGTTTCTTCGCTTAAGTAATTCGGTTACGTGAAACTAATATGCTACGCGGTTTATTTAACCTACTACGTTCATGAGTTCATTTCAACATACAGTCCAACTATAGTTTAATACAAACAGTCCTTTTACAGTCCAAAATATATTGTCTCCAAGATGTAACATAGACAATCAAATCCAAAATACAGAATAATAGAAAATCACAGTCATAGCACACAGCTCAATTCCAACTTCTTCATCAGTCCTTCTTTAACGTCATCCACAGATTACTGTTCCTCTGCTCTCCCAATAAATTTGGGGTCATCACAGGTGTCAACCACAGACACAAATAGAGTAAGTTCCAGATAAACAGAGTTTAAATATCGAGATAATTTCATCAAAATTCAACATAACATTTATCATAAGAATTGCATGAAAATGCATGATGCATGATTTATCGACTTTCAACACATGGCCATAGTCAAGATAGCCCCATCCCAATGGCACAGATTGGATCGACCAGTCAGGGTAGGTCAGTGTTGCAAAATGACTCACACCTACACAACATGTGATCATCATGGGTAGGTGATCTCCCCACTGTGGCTACCCCCTAGCTTAGACACCATTTGTCTAAACGCTCGTCTCAATCCTCAGCTATCTGACACCTCTTCTTGAGGTCAACATCGCGGCTTAACCCCCGCAGGGCAACATGGCTTAACCCCCGTAGGGCATATGCAGATGAATGAAATATGTATGAATAATCATTTTTATACGTCATCATCAATATTATTCTTTCTTTAACACCTTTATTAATCAAATGTCATATTCAAAGGTATACAATGATTATTCCATACATACAACTTCTTATCATTTATCACATAAAATTTTATAAAATTATACGTCAATCATT
>PYAF01005383.1:153701-166207 GCA_007407185.1 Glycine tomentella | reverse complement strand
ACTTGTTTAAAAGGTCTAGTTATCCTATAATTAAGAGAAAATACTATAGATTATATTTATCATTTTCCTATGTTTTTCAGATACCTGAGTTAGTCTGTATTGAGCTCTTTTCAAAATTTTCTATTAAAATTTCTATAAATTCTAATTCATAGTTTCTGGTCATCTGCTTTGTTGATAATTTGTTTTCTATGGGTATATAGTCCTTTTATTAGGTTCCTATAGAATTCTCAAAATTATCTGGCCATTTTTAGGGTAAAGGGTATTTTGGTCATTTTTGAAATGTCCAGGGATATTTTCGTCATTTTTGTCCTAAACTAATTTTTGTAAAATAAATATAAATATTGATAATTTAATGAGAAAATCTAACAAATATATATTAAAAATGAGGGTGTTACATAATCGATTACATAGTAAAAAGATTATTTTAAGCCTTGCTGTGATAATCGATTACCATTATCAGTAATCGATTACATAGCTCACTTGGAAAATGTTTGCTTTATGATTTAATCGATTACCAAAATCCGTAATCGATTACACAGTTCATTTTGTGAAACATAACTTTCTGTCATAATCGATTTCAGTTCGGGTTAATCAATTATTTTGCTCCTTGCTGAAACCCAGAAAGCCTCTTTAACATTTTAATCGATTAAGTGATAATTTAATCGATTACATAAGAATTTTAACGATTATTAGGCGCGTTTAATTGATTACAATTAGTTACTAATTCTGTTATAAATAGGTTTGAAGGCTTGGATTTTTTATCAACTTGACCACTTCGTATTTCTGAATATACACAAGCCTTCTAAAGCATTTCTAAGTGATTTTCTCAGTGTTTTTACTTCTTGCTTCATTTAAAACATCAATGGGTCTCTGAATGATTCTTGAGCAAGATTCTTTTCAAGATTAAAGAAAAACATGTTTTGATTTAGTTTGCTTCTCAACCTGATTTGATAATTCATGTGCATAACATTCATTGGATCATCAGGTTATCTCTCTCCTTAATCTTAATGTGTAAATTTGGTTCTGAATTCTTGTTGTAATTGGCTATTGTAAAGTGGGTTCTTTTTGCTTGTATCTAGATAAGGGTTCTCTAGTGTGAAGAACAGAGTAGTGTTCTCTGGTTCTTGCTCCTTAGATTTCTAATAGGGTTTTAGATTTCTATTCTTTATCTAGTGTTGATAAAGGGGAGGTTTTTGTAAAAACTTGTAAGAACAGAAATTTTATAATAGTGGAACTCTAATCTAGTGTTGATTAGAAGAAACTGGATGTAGCTTTAGTTGTGAAGTGAACCAGTATAAATTGCTTGTGTTTTTTATTCTATCTCTCTATCACTCATCTTGTTCATTGGTCATTGATTCTTTGATTTGTATTCATTATTCAACAAGTTTTGTTTTGATCTATTGATTTCTTGGGTTGAGTTATTTGATTAAGTAAAAAGATTTCTTGGTTTTGAAAGTGATAAAGATCCTGAACTCTGATTTGATTTAGTTTTTAAATATCAAGGTTTTAACCAATTCACCCCCCTCTTTGTTATTGTGGGTATTCCTATTATTTTCAGACCATCCCCAGCTTAGTAAGATGCTTCTCTTTGATGAGGTTGTTGCTTGAATTTATGTGATCAACAACCTAATTAGAGACATCTATTTTGACATAATCAATGAATTTGGACATAAGAATAGCATATGGGAAGGGATAGTTCACCAGCCTTTTAGCCTTAAGCATAATCTCCTAAAAAATGAGGATCCAGTTTATTTGAATGGTGTTTTTAATGCCATACACAAGTTGTATGGCATCATCAGTGGCTTGGGCATGGTTGGTGGCTCTAGGGGTCAGGATATATGTAATGATGTAATGAAGAAGTCTATCTTCATGTGTCATGGGTCCAGTACTTAGCCTAAGTTTCAACCTTATTTGAGGATCAAGAAGCATCCCCCTGTAGGTATCTATCCTACTATAGCCTCCGGCCTCTTCTTCAAATTTCCTCTCACCATCAAAGGAGAGTCCAGCCACTGCTTCCCAGACTTTTGAAGTGATTTCCATGACCACTCCATTTACTTGAGACATGATTGTCCCATCCATGGAAACATTTGCACAGGTGTAAAACACCTTTACTAGCTTAGGGTAGAATGTACCCTTCATTTCAACAAACTTTTTCAATCCCTGGTCTTCAATGAAAGCAAGGAATTGAAAACCTTCTCTTGCAAACCAGTCAAGGTCAAGGTGTTTAGGGGGACAGACTAATTTGGTGGCATTGAATTGAAGGTAAGTCATTTTTTCTTTCTCTGTTGGAAACCAATGATCTAACCTAGTAGCGGCTGGGTTAGAGGTTTCACCAGCTTTTCTTTTGGAGGTTTTGGTTCTCTTTGGGGCAGACATGGCTAATGAGAGAAAAGACTACTACTAAGACAGAGTTTCTAAACTCAGAAGAAAGAGAAACACAGTAGTGCTTAAGACAGAAGATGAGAATGGTGTGATTTCTTCCTTTACCATAAGCTGAATTTATAGAAGATTTTGGGCTCCAAACTTCAAATTTGAAATGAGTAACAATTACTATGAATTAATCCACTAACATTAAAGCACAAAAAATTCAAATTTTGAATTAGGTAGCAGTTGGGCAGTTACAAATTCCAAGAATATTCTGTCAGATTTTCAGTAACTCCATGAATAATCGATTATATTCTTATGTAATTGATTAATTCATAAGAAAAAACAGTTTCAGCAAGGTCTGTAATCGATTATTTCATCAAGTAATCGATTATTTCTCAATAATTCAGTTAAAAGAGATGAAGTGTAATCGATTAATGTGCTTATGTAATTGATTATCACAGAAAGAATTCAAGTCTTCAAGCGATTTTCATACTATGTAATCAATTACTATTCACTATAATCGATTATTCCAGTGTTTTTGAATTTTATAAAATGATGTTAGGCTTATGTAATCGATTATTTCGATGGCGTAATTGATTATTTTAGAGAGTTTTAATTTCTGGAAAAACATTTTCCATGAAGAATAATCGATTATTTCGATGTGTAATCGATTCCATAAGTAAAATTTTCATTCAAAATAGCTTTTCAAGTACATTTAATCGATTAATTCAACACTTAATCGATTAACACAGTAGAATTATCAGTATGAATAGTGATTATGCAATAGATTTCAAATTTGAATGATTTTGAGATAAATGGCCAATCAATGATGCAATTTCATGTTAATGAGCATATACAAGTCAAGCTAACACACTAGATTCATCTAGTATCCCTAGTATGTTTCTAAGAGTGTAGAACCTATCTCTATCCAAAGGCTTAGTAAAAATATCAGCTAATTGAAAGTAGGTTTCAACAAATTCAATTTTGATGTTACCTTTTGGATATGGTCTCTAATGAAATGATGTCTGATTTCAATGTGCTTTGTCCTTGAGTGCATGATAGGATTTTTGGATATATTGATTGCACTAGTGTTATCACATAGCAATGGAAGCTCCTTTATCTCAACTCCAAAGTCTTGAAGTTGTTGCTTCAACCAAAGACTTTGTGCACAACAACTCCCAGCAGAAATATATTTAGCTTCCGCAGTAGATAAGGCAACACATGATTGCTTTTTGCAGTGCCAAGAGATCAATGAGCTTCCTAACATGTGACATGTTCCACTTGTACTGTTTCTATCCAATTTTCACCCTGCAAAGTCAGAATCAGAATATCCAATCAAGCTAATAGGTGTACCTTTTGGATACCAAAGTCCTACTCTTGGTGTAGACTTGAGATACTTGAGGATTCTTTTGACAACTGGTAGATGGGATTCTTTTGGATTTTCTTGATATCTAGCACATAAACAAACACTTAACATAATGTCAAGTCTACTTGCAGTTAGATATAGCAAAGATCCAATCATTCCTCTGTATTTAGACTCATCAACTCTATTGTCATCTATGTCAAGATAGGTAGAACTTGCCATAGGTGTTGAAGCTTCCTTGCTATTCTCCATTTCAAACTTCTTGATCATCTCTTGACAATACTTGGATTGACTAAGGAAAGTTCCACTCTTCATTTGTTTAACTTGCAATCCTAGAAAGAATGTGAGTTCCCCCATCATTGACATCTCAAATTCACTCTGCATTGATACTGAAAATTCTTTGCACATAGATTGATTAGTTGAACCAAAAATAATGTCATCTACATAGATTTGAACCAACAATAAATCATTTCCTCTTTTCTTGCTAAACAAGGTTTTATCAACTTGACCTCTAATGAAAGATTGTTCAAGCAGAAATTTACTTAACCTTTCATAGCTAGATCTTGGTGCTTGTTTCAAACCATACAAAGCTTTTCTTAGCTTGAGACCATGGTTAGGATGTTTGTGATCAACAAATCCAGGGGGCTGGTCAACATATATTTCTTCTTCAATGTCACCATTTAAAAATGCACTTTTAACATCCATTTGAAACAGTTTGAAATTCATCAAACATGCATATGCAAGAAATAATCTAATGGCTTCTAATCTTGCTACTGGTGCATAAGTCTCATCATAATCAATGCCTTCCTCTTGGTTGTATCCTTTAGTAACCAATCTAGCTTTGTTTCTTATTATGATGCCACTTTCATCCAGCTTGTTTCTAAAAACCCATTTAGTGCCAATAGGTACATAAGTAGTGTTATCTTTGAGGAAGCTGAAGTTATGGAATCAAGAAGAATGAAGCATACAAGTTCTGATGTTTCACAGCCCACTCAATTGATGGCTTTTGTAATTTCTTGTTTAAGCTTGGTTCAGTTGTTAATGCTTTATAATCCTCATTAGCTTTGATTAATGCATGCATTCATACATACATTTAAATAGGTTTAATCATGTGGTAGTTAGAAAGTTGAAAGAAATTCATAAAGGCAACTAAGAACTTTAAAAAACAATTTTTTTACTGTTTTAATCGATTATATTGATCATTTAATCGATTACAACATGTATAGATTTTCTGGAAAATGTCTTATGAACATTTTAATCGATTACCACTGATTCGTAATCGATCAAATAAGCTTAACACAGATTTAGAAACTTTCTTTGATAATCGATTATCTCACGGAATAATCAATTACATAAGCTTTTGCATATTTTATAAAGCATTTTTATCTGGTTTAATCGATTATCATATGTTCGTAATCGATTAAATATGCATTGATGTGTTTTTAACATGTTTTGTGTTAATCGATTAAATTGGAATTTAATCGATTACACAAGTGTATTAGAAAACTGAATTCATCTAGAATAATCGATTATTTTGTTTGTGATAAATTTTCAGATTCCTGATGAATACTTTAATAGATTATCTGGTTAAAATAATCGATTACAATAGTTAAAATAATCGATTACAGTTGGTTAAGTCTATTTTTTTATAAATAGAACAGCTTGGTCTATGTTTTTCATTAAGAGAAAATTGGATAGACTCATCCAAGCCTTGAGAAAAACACTTTCTACAGTTCTTAAAAACACCAAGGCTGAGTATTAAAGAGAAAATCAAAGATGCTTAGAGTCATGGAGAGTTACATGATTTGTTAATCATTATTCTTATTGTTTGAAGAGTTGTTCAAGCTATTGGTTAAAGAAATCATCAAGAAAGAGTATTTGCATACATTCTCAGATTGTTTGAATCATTCATTTCATTGAATTAGCTGAGAATTATAAGGTGATCTTTCTTGAACCTTAAGCTTGGTCTTTTTGTTTGATATTTGTTTTGTATGTGAGTTGATTGTCCATATAACAATTGTATTCTTTAAAGCTTTTTCTAGAGAGGTTTTCTAGAGGGAAGAACAGAGAAGGGATGAGAAAAACCCCTGATGGTTGGGTGATGGCTGCCCAAATTGGAGATGCTGCACAAGAGGAACAAGGAGAGATGGCTGCTGACTCAGAAGATGAAGAACAACCACAACAACAACAGCAAACCTTTACTGATTTTGAATCTCTGGTGATTCAAAAGATGGACTCCATGCTGAAGCTTCAAGAAGACTTCAAGGCTGAAACCCATGAAGCCTTAGAAGAAATCAGGGAAAGGCTTGATTCTATTGAGGCTAACATGGATGATAAAGCCTCTACTGAATTTTAGGATTGTTAGATCATGGTTTACTTAGTTTATGTTTGGTTAAATTTCTGATTGTAATGAACTATGTTATGTTCTGTTTTCTTATATATTTTGTTTTAAATTTCCTTTATGTACTGCCCCATATGTTAAATCATATTAGTGGATTATGCAATTTCAGTTTAATATCTGTTGTGCCTACCTTATTTTTGACTTTTAACAAGCCAAATAGGGGGAGAATTGATTAAGGGGGAGTGGTATCAAACTCACTCTGTTTGCCCCTGTTTTTGGTTCAATTTTTTTATCAAAATTTTGAATTGAATATATGCTGAAATTGAGGGGTAGTAGCTGTGTAAATTTGAACTTAATCAATTGGTTTAATGCTTAATTGAATAAATCATGTATCACATGTGCTTTAACACTTGGTTCTTGGCAAGGTATTGAAATTTTTCAGGTTTATAAAAGCTTGTTCAACAAATGGCTTTTCAAATTGATCCCCAAGTATCTATGCTTAATCAAATTGAAGATTTGGCATGTTTAAAGCCAAAAAGGGGGAGATTGTTGATTCAAGTGAAGCCAGGCATCAATGAACAAGGATCAAGCTTCAAGTATTTTGTGCTTTCAACATGACCAAGGATAAAAGTTCCAAGAAAAGCTTGAAGACCAATTTGATTAATGTAAAAGGAAGTTTATGATCTGATAATCCAATTGAGCATATCATGCATGAATCATTCATCTAGGATTGATAGACTAAAGATCTTAGTAAAAGCATTTAAATAGAAAGGCATTTAAATTAACAAAGTTTTTGGAAAAATAAGTTCTTACTGCATTAATCGATTACAAAGGCTATGACATCGATTATTTTGTTCTTCGTGCCTTTCAGAAAACAAACAAAGAACATTGTAATCGATTACATATCGGATTAATCGATTACTCGGGCTTTTTATGAGATATGGAACTCTCTGGCTTAATCGATTACAGAAATCGGTAATTGGTTATATGCATGCTTAGGAAAACAAAGCTCATTGACTTAATCGATTACACATCGTGATAATCGATTACAAAGTACATTTAGAAAATCATGCCTAACTGGTTTAATCAATTACTTCACAGAATAATCGATTATATTGTTCATAGCTCAAACCCATAACTTATTAGGAGCATTTTAATCGATTACAGTCTTGGTTTAATCGATTACACATGCGAAATAATCGATTACTGGAGCGGGTTTAATCGATTATTTTCAATTAGAAAACTGTTATAAATAGAACCCACTATTCTGAGGTTGTAACTTTTGAGATTTCGAATTCTGGGCAATCACAAACCTTCTTGAGCTTTCATTAGTGAATTTTCTGAGTTACTAAACACTCTTAGGCTTCACAAATTCATATGATTGTTTGATTCAAAGAAGTGAAGCATCATTGTTCATCAATGCATAAGGAAAGGAATGCATTGAGTTAGTAATCTGTCAATCAACCTGTTGAATCATTCATGTGCATGAATTCTTAGATTATCAGGTGATATCTTTCCTTATTCTTTGAAGGTGTATAACTGTTAATTGAATTTCTATAAAGATTAGTCTATTGTAAATGAGTTTCTTGCAAGGTTAGAGATAGTGTTTCTCTAAGGACAGCTGAGTAGTGTTCTCAGTGTGGGTTTTGGTCTCTAAGGGTCTAATAGGGTTTTAGACTTCTGAACTTTATCTAGGGTTGATAAAGAGAGGCTTCTAATTGCTTGTAAGAATATTTTTGCAATAGTGGAACTCTACTCTAGTGTTGAGTGGAAGAACTGGATGTAGCTTCATAGTGTTTGAAGTGAACCAGTATAAAATCTATGGCTAATCTTTCTTCTCATTCATTCATCTCTTAATTACTTTGGTTGTGAAACATTTTCATTGCACAGAAAGTTATGCTCTGTTTTCTATTCTTCTTGAAAAAGGAATTTGATTGAATATTGATTCTTGGAAAAACTCTGATTTTAAATTTTTAATTTACCAAGGTTCAACCAATTCACCCCCCCTCTTGGTTGATTTGAAGTATTTTATTCATTTTCAATTGGCATCAAGAGTTGGTTCTTGTAAGTTACTCAAGATCACTTTCTCTTTTCAAAAAGAAAAATGAATACTTCTCAAATAACCTTCAAGGAGGAGGGTGCCTCTTTAAACAAACCTCCAATGTTTGAAGGGGAGCACTTCAGTTTTTGGAAAAATAGAATGAAAATCTTTATTCAATCAAATGACCCAGAAGCATGGAATGCAATAGAGAAGGGTCCCTTTATGCCAAAGAAAACTGTGACAAATGAGTTGATTCCCAAAGAATGGGATGCGATGACTGAGGCTGAACAAAGAGTTGCCCAATATGATTTTAAAGCTAAAAATATGATCACCACTGCACTTTCCTCTGATGAATTTTTCAAGATTGTGAGATGCACAAGTGCAAAAGAAATGTGGGAGATGCTTGAAATTACTCATGAAGGAACAGAGGAAGTTCGAAGGTCAAGAAAGCATGCTTTGATCCATGAGTATGAAATGTTCAAGATGAACTCCAATGAGAGCATTTCACATCTGCAAACCAGATTTACACATATTGTAAATCACCTATTGGGTCTTGGAAAAGTCTTTGACACTGAAGAATTAAACATCAAAATATTGAAGTGTTTAACAAGACCTTGGCAACCAAAAGTTACAGCAATCAAGGAGTCAAAAGATTTATCAAAGATGTCAATGGCTGCATTGTTTGGTAAGCTTCTTGAATATGAATTGGAAATGTCTCAATTAACATCTTGTGAAGATGCAGAAAAGAAAACAAGAAGCATAGCCTTGAAAGCTGCAACTTTGAAAGCTGAAAAGGAAGAGGAAACAAGTGAAGAGGATGATGAAGACAATGTAAACTTGGTGGTGAAAAAGTTTAGCAAATTTCTGAGGAAAAATAAGAATAAAAGATTCAGCAAAGGGAACAAAAACAGCAGTAACAACAATAATCTCAACAAGAAGATTGACAACAATATACTTTGAGTGTGGCAAACCGGGACACATCAAATCTGAGTGTTCAATCTACTTGAGGAAGTAACAAGGTGAAAGCAAGATGAAAAAGGAAGGAAAAGGAAAGAGGGCATACATAGCTTGGGAGGATAATGAGTCAACAACTTCAGATTCTTCTACAGAAAATGAAGAAGCCAACATGTGTCTCACCTCCACCATCAATGAAGATGATGATGATTTGCTAAGTGAAGGAGATGAGGTAAATTCTAAACTTGACCAAGCTATTCATGCTTTTCAAGAAATGTATGAGGAAGCCCAAAAACTTGCAAAATCCAATAATAAGCTCAAAGGAAATCTTAGATGGCATATTGAGAAAATAACTGAATTGCAAAATGAGATTTGCAACTTGAAAGAAGGAAATGAAAAACTTGTTTCAAGTTACAAATTAAATAGATGTGTGTGTGCTTCTTCCTCTAGCAATGTTGACAAGTATAAAATGCTTCAAAAGGATTTTGATGAGTATAAACAAAGTCAAGGTGAAAAATATATGTTGCTTTTATCCAACAATAGTTATTTGATTGACCTCTTGAGAAAGTTTTATAAAAGAAAATGCAACTTGGCTTGACAAGTATAAAATGTTTCAAAAGGATTTTGATAAGTATAAACAAAGTCAAGGTGAAAAATATATGTTGCTTTTATCCAACAATAGTTATTTGATTGACCTCTTGAGAAAGTTTTATAAAGGAAAATGCAACTTGGCTGAAATGTTGAGTGTGCAAAAGTATGTTGGAGATAATTCTGGTTTGGGGTATAAACATGGTTCAAAATCATATGGAAAAACAGTTTTTGTACCTGCAAAATAGAAGAATCAAAAGTGGCAAAAGAATTCAAGAGTCAACAAATATTCTAGTTTTGGGAAAACTTCAAAATCTGTCACTTGCAACTATTGTATGAAGAATGGGCACACATCTTTTAAATGCTATGCTAGGAGAATCTTTATGCCTAATGGTGATTGCATTTGGATTCCCAAAGTAAAAAGAAATGCTAACCCTTATGGACCCAACCTTGAGTGGGTACCTTCCATTAAATTATGATTTGAATTTTGTAGGTGTGTCTAAGAGCTAGGACATCAACTTGGTATCTTGACAGTGGATGCTCTAGACACATGACTGGAGACATGTCCCTTCTCTCAAATCTGACTTTAAAAGAAGGAGGATATGTCACTTATGGTGATAATAACAAAAGAAAAATTATTGGTGAAGGCAATATTGGAGACAACATCAAAGCAAAGATCAAAAACGTGCTGTATGTGGATGGATTAAAACACAATTTGTTGAGCATAAATCAGCTGTGTGACAAAGGCTTCAAAGTAAACTTCAACAAGGATTGTTGCATAATTTCTGATGAGAAAAATGGTGAGGTACTGCATATAGGTAAAAGGAAAGGTAATATATATGTGCTTTCAATTGATCATGCATTATTCCATAGATCTTCATGTCTAATAAGCAAAGTTGATGAAACTTGGTTGTGGCATAGAAGAGCAAGTCACATAAGCATGCATCACATGAACAAGCTCATTAGAAAGGATTTAAAAATTGGGTTACCCAAACTCAAATTTGAGAAGGACAAACTTTGTGATGCTTGTCCAAAGGGGAAACAAACAAAGAACTCTTTTCAAAGCAAAAACATTGTTTCCACCTCTAGACCACTTGAACTACTTCACATTGATTTGTTTGGTCCTTCAAGAACTATGAGTTTAGGTGACAACTATTATGGACTGGTAATTGTAGATGATTACTCTAGATACACTTGGACTCTGTTTTTGAAATCCAAGAGTGATGCTTTCCTTGCTTTTAGAAAAATGGCCAAGCTTACTCAAAATGAGAAAGGATGTAAAATAGTTTTAATAAGAAGTGACCATGGTGGTGAATTCCAAAATGAACATTTTGAAAAATTCTGTGAGGAAAATGGAATTAACCACAATTTTTCAACTCCAAGAACACCCCAACAAAATGGTGTTGTGGAGAGGAAAAATAGATCTCTTGAGGAAGGAGCTAGAACACTTCTTAATGAATCAAATTTACCTATGTATTTTTGGGCTGATGCTGTAAGTACTGTATGTTATACTTTGAATAGATTACTTATAAGGCCTATTTTAAAGAAAACCTTATGAGCTATACAAAGGAAGAAAGCCCAATATTTATCACTTAAGAGTCTTTGGCAGCAAGTGTTTTGTACTGAACAATGGGAAAGAATCAGTTGGAAAATTTGATGCTAAGGCAGATGAAGCAATTTTCCTTGGATATTCATTGCATAGCAAGGCATATAGAGTATTCAATAAAAGAACAATGTGCATTGAAGAATCTGTACATGTGATTTGTGATGAAACTAATCCCTCTAAGGAGGAAAAAGAATTGGAAGGTGATGCAGGTCAACTGGAAGAAGTAATTGAAATTGACATCACCTCAACCAAAATTGAAGAACTAAGAGCTGAAACAGAATCTACAACCCCTGTTCAATTGCCTAAAGATTGGAGAACAACAAAAGACTTATCACTTGACAACATAATAGGTGAAGTTTCAAAGGGAGTATCTACTAGATCCTCATTAAAAAAACCTATGTTGTGATATGACTTTTGTTTCACAAATTGAGCCTAAGAACATCGATCAAGCCTTGAATGATGAACATTGGATGCATGCAATGCATGAAGAGCTCAATCAGTTTAAGAGAAGTGAAGTTTGGGAACTTGTTCCTAGACTTTCATCTCTTAAACCCATTGGCACAAAATGGGTTTTCAGAAATAAGCTTGATGAGAGTGGAATCATAGTCAGGAATAAAGCTAGATTGGTAGCTAAAGGCTATAACCAAGAGGAAGGCATAGACTATGAGGAAACTTTTCCTCCAGTTGCAAGATTGGAAGCAATCAGGTTATTACTTGCATATGCATGCCACATGAATTTCAAACTTTTTCAAATGGATGTTAAAAGTGTCTTTTTAAATGGATACATTGAGGAGGACATATATGTTGAACAACCTCCTGGTTTCAAAGATTTTAAACATCCAAATTATGTTTACAAACTGAAAAAGGCACTTTATGGTTTGAAACAAGCTCCTAGGCAAATGGTATGATAGGTTAAGCAAATTTCTGCTTGAACAATCTTTTACAAGGGGCAATGTTGATAAAACCTTGTTTATCAAAAGGCTTGGAAATGATTTCTTATTGGTTCAGATTTATGTGGATGATATAATATTTGGTTCTACTAACAAGAAGTTGTGCAAGGATTTTTCATCAGCTATGCAGAAAGAATTTGAAATGTCAATGATGGGTGAACTTACATTCTTCCTTGGACTTCAAGTAAAGCAAATGAAGAATGGAACCTTTCTTAACCAATCCAAATACTGTCTGGAAATCATTAAGAAATTTGAAATGGACAAGAGCAAGGATGCTGCAACTCCCATGGCTACAT
>PYAF01005383.1:120872-140768 GCA_007407185.1 Glycine tomentella | reverse complement strand
AATTATGTTGAATGGTATAAAGATTAATGTTTAAGTATCTTTCCTTAAAGCATTCCTTAAAATATTTCATAACTTCAAGTTGCACACCATGTGTTTGATAATTTGTCACAATGAAAGAAAATATGTTTCAAAGTTGTTGGTTTGAATCTTTATTGTTGGGATTGAATTATATTTGCATGATTAAATGATTTAAGCAAAATTTATGTGATGAATCCGTGTGGCATGGTTATATAAAGTTTTATATTATTGTTAAAAGGGTGCATGTGTTATATACAAAGTGTTTGTGTTGTTGAGTAATTCTATATACTTTAATAAAATTAACATGTTGCTTGGTGGTTTATGATTTTGATGTCGAGAAATAAATTGGATTTTGATGTTGAGAAACCAATTAAGAATTGTGTTATGTTGATGATGGAATAATTGGAATCCCCGTGTTGTATGGTGATTATTTATGGATTCCAAGAGTTGTGGTGAATTATGGCTGTATGCTGAGATTGTGGTGTAAAGTTTTATGTGATGATGGAAATAAGCTTTATGTGTTGTTCTAAAAAGCATATGCCATAAGTTGTAAAGATGTTTAAAGACTTGATAAAATTAATCATTCATGCATTTCATACGCATATGCCTGGCGGGGGTTAATCCGTGGAGTTATGCCTGGGGGGGCTAATCCGTGGAGTTGTTGGTTAGATAGCTAAACCGAGTCCATGCGTTCAGAGATTGAACTGGGGGGGTAGTGTGTTTCAGGGAGGACCACACCACCATGATGATCACATAGGTGGAGGTGACATTCCTATGCGCCCCTGCCCTACCCCGACTGAATGGATAGGTGTGCCACTAGGATGGGGCTATCTTGACTGTGGCCACTGTTGATGATTTAATAACCTGAGGTCATGCATCATAAAAAAAGATGAGCATGCATCTTACGCATCACACAGTTGGGTTTATGTATAATGATATGTATACTGTATAAGTTGTGTGGTCTTTTATGATTAAGATTTTAACCAGCTGTGTATATATATATTATTCAAACTATGTTTGTCATAAACTTACCCGATTTGTGTCTGTGGTTGACACCTGTGATGACCCCAATTCATTTGGGCGAGCAGAGGAACAGGAAAGCATGAACTGTAGATGAAAGGATGTTGAAGAAGTTTTGATGAACTGTCTGCTGTAATTTGTAATTTCATATGGCATGTAATTTGTAATAGACAGTCTGTATATTATTTTGGAGAACTGACTTTGGACTCTATCATGGACTGTATTCTTATTATAAATGAACCGTGGTAAGGAAAATCATTTACGCTACTTACGAATCATAAAAATTAGCAAGAAAAGTAAAAAGAATTTTCGTGAAAAATTTATAACTAAGAGCATTATAACATAAAGTGAACACGAATTTCATCTAAAATCAATCAAGCACGAGAGATTCAAGATAGGCGTTACGGTTGACTTAGTGGCTTTGAAATCTTGGAGAAATCCTTGATGAAACGCCTGTAAAAACCTGCATGGCCTAAAAAGCTGTGAACACCATTCACATTAATAGGAGGAGGTAATTTGTAAGGACCCTCTCTTGTGTGCCTAGTTATTTAGCAGAAAACCCTGTTAAGGGTGTGGCGCGGATGGCGCCAGGGTTGGCCCTGATCGCGCCAGACCCACTGGAAAGTGGCGCCAGGATGGCACGGGTAGCGCCACACTTTCGGCAAGTTCACGCTAATGGCGTGGATACAGCGCGAGTGGCGTCACTAGGCCGAGAGGTTGGCGCTAGCAGCGCCAAGGGCCGCGCGGGTAGCACCATAAGTGCCCTGGAAACACAATTTCCTCTGGTTTTTCACGCTGATGGCGCCAAGTGTGGCGCTGGTGGCGCCACAGGTTCGGGAAGTCCACGCTGATGGCGTGGGGGCACCGACATTGTGGCACGGATAGCACGGGAGGTGGCGCGGGTCGCGCCAGAGTTCGGGCAGGCTGAGTATATAAGGGTCAAACGCGATTTTTGGAAGGAAATTCAACTCCTTCTTCTTCCCCACGACCCCAGCCTCCATTAGAGCAGTTCCAAGCTTCCTAGGACCTAGTTTCTTAGCCTAAACACCTCCCAAAGACCTTTAATCTTGAGAAAACCATTTTGAAAGCTATAATCCTTCATTTTCTTTTCTGAAAATCCCAATTGAGTGAGAAGGGATTCTGAAGGAAAAACTCAGAACTTGAGAGTGGCAAGGACCCACAGCCTGGTAAGGACAATAGAGCTTGAGGAAGCTGTCCTGGAGTCTTTCTGGTCGCCACTGAGGTAAGTGATTCAAGTTTCTCCATTTAATTTTGATCCTTGGGGTTCTTTGTGAATAGTGACCCATATGAGCTGGGGCTAGAATTAGCCCAGTGTCCTGTAGAGAAACTTGTTTAGAGCAATGTATAGATGAAGGATTAGCTTTCAATTTTTGATTTAGATAACTTTGAATATTGGCTCTGTGGCTTGTATGTGTGGCTTGTGTGATAAGTCACTTGTGGTTTTGGAGCCATGCCAGAGCCTTGATTATGCTTGTGTTGAGCCTGAGAGGCTAGTGGAATGGTGCCTTGGTTAAGTTTTAGGTTGTTCCAGTGATTTTGAACCATGAGGCTACTGTGAGATTATGCTCTATTAAGTGAGCTGCATTGAGTCTGTGATGACTCAGATGCTTTGTATGTAGTCATGGTGGACCTTGTATGGTCTGAGAGAAGCGTAGTGAGGGCATGTTCTGATTGAACCCTAGGATAGGGGAATTCTGATATGTTATGATCTATGATTGAATGCTTGATGGCTTGAGATTGATATGAGACTGCATATGCCTTGATTAGGGCTTGATTTTGAGACTGTTGGTGGCGGGAGCCACAGACCAGGGAAAGAACTGCAGAGTGATACTTTTCCATGTAAGTTCAGTGTCCCTGGGGATGAATTCCCCTCTTGTGTGACACACCACACTCCGGGGGAGTGGTGGTCATTTCATGATGCATGCCTTGGTAGTTGCATCCTCATAATGATATATGTATGCATCTGTGCTTGATTTGTGATGTGATATGACTCTGATAGATCTGTTGGCCAATAGATAGATATGGACCTCCCTAGGAGTTGATGGTTTCCTCCTAGCATGGCTGGCTCATGGTTGAGGTAGCTCCCAAGGGATTGGTTCCCACAGGCCAGGGGATTAGAAGTTGAGGTAGCTTCCTCTATTCTCGGAGGTACCATATATTGTGCATCTATGCGAAGGGTTAGCACCCAATGGGATGGCACAGGTGTGAGTGCCAGTCTCACACTGATATAGGCGTTGAGGTAGCTCTGCCATGTTTGTATGATATGCTTATATTGTTATGAGGGCCAAAAGGCCAGGCCAGTGGGCCAATTGCTTGTGCTATCTGATGTATGTGTTATGGAAGTGGGCCAGGGTGGAGGAGATGTCTCCATGGACCCTGAGCTTACTGAGATGTGTTATCTCACCCCGTGTGGGGATTTATGATTTCAAGTGACTCTTCCGGACGAAGAGAGCAGTTTTAGGGCAGGAGGCCCGAGTAGAGACGTTTCTGCTTGGCTGATAGCAACAGATGGAGCTTGAAGGCTCATTTTGTTTGATTATCTGTTGTACCCTTGATAAGGGATGGTGTGAGTACACCAGAGTTATGTATAGTTCTGTATACCCTCGGTGAATGCAGCTATTCTTTTGATATCACCACGGTGTGGTGAAGATACTGATGTATATGTTTGTACAGAACTATTTATGATATGTATATGAGATTTTCCTCCTGAATATATATATGTTGTATATTTGATAATCTGCCTAAGTCTTTTAGTTATCTGTCTTTATGGTTTATGTTTTGAGAAACTGGATCAGCAGGGGGTGAAATGAGTCTTGTATGTATGTTTGTTTGATATATGTTTTATTCCATACATAATGAATCAAGAAAAGCGATTATGTGCCTCCGCTGAGTTTTATAAACTATGTTTTAAGTGCTAATCTGATATTATTAATGATAACACGTCGGAGGCCTACGGGGTGTTACATAATTTCTCAATTAGTAACAATTTAGCTCTATCTACCTCAATTCCCATTTCAGAAATTTTATGGCCTAGCACTATGCCTTCCCTTACCATGAAATGGCATTTTTCCCAATTCAAAACTAAGTTTGTCTCTTTACATTTTTTTAGAACTTGAGCTAAGTTATATAAGCATGAATTAAAACAAGGGCCAAAAACAGAAAAATCATCCATGAATACCTCAAGGCCTCTTTCTACCATGTCAGAAAAAATGGATAGCATACATCTTTGGAAGGTTGCAGGCGCATTACACAATCCAAATGGCATCCTTCTATAGGCAAACACCCCAAATGGACATGTGAAGGCGGTCTTTTCTTGGTCTTCTGGTGCTACTGGGATTTGATTATACCCAGAGTATCCATCAAGGAAACAATAGTAATCATGACCAGCCAAGCGTTCAAGCATTTGGTCCATGAAAGGGAGTGGAAAGTGGTCTTTACGGGTTGCATCATTAAGCCTTCGGTAATCAACACACATTCTCCATCTCGTGATGGTTCTTGAGGGGATCAAGTCATTGTTGTCATTTTGGATGACCGTCATGCCCCCTTTCTTTGGAACTGTTTGGACTGGCCTTACCCAAGCTGTGTCTAAAATTGGATATATCATACCTGCATCCAAAAGCTTAACAATCTCCTTTCTTACCACTTCTTTCATTGTGGGATTGAGCCTTCTTTGTGGCTGCCTTACAGGTTTAACATCACTTTCCATGAGAATTTTATGAGTACAGAAGGAGCGATTTATACCTTTAAGATCGGAAATAGACCAGCCTATGGCTGACTTGTGCTCCTTGAGTACCTTAAGCAATTTTACTTCCTCATGCCATTCCAACCCTCTGTTAATTATAACTGGATATGTTTCATTCTCACCTAAGAAGACATACTTCAAGTGTTCAGGTAATTCTTTCATTTCAACCTTAGGTGCTCCAGCTGGAATATCACCTGCCTTCTTCTCCAGCTCCTCTAACACAGGTTCACTTAGCTCAGAGGTGGCTTCCTTGTCTGTTGATTTCAGTTCTACAGCAATTTCTGTTGCTGCAATATTGGCTATTTCTGCTGCATAAACTGCTGCTGCTGTATTTGCCGCATATTCTGCTCAATTTTCTGCAGCTGCTGAATTCTTTTCTGCATAATTTGCTGCATAATCTATTGCTGCTGCAGTGTTTGCATCTTCTTCATTTTCTTCATTTCCAGCTGCTGCAATACCTATTTTCATGCCTGCACAAATCACATTATCCAATACATCCAGCCTAAAACAATCATGTTCATCAGCTGGATGCTTCATGGCATCAAATACGTTAAAGACAACAGATTCGTCATTCAATCTTAACTCAAGCTTTCCCTGCTCTACATCTATTAAGGCCCTGGCAGTTGCTAAAAATGACCTTCCTAACAGTAGAGGGATTTCACTTTCTCCCTCCATGTCTAACACAATAAAATCTACAGGGAATATGAATTTTTCTACCTTCACTAAAACATCCTCAATGACACCTGAGGGTTTCCTTAAAGATCTATCTGCTAATTGCAAGGATACTCTAGTAGCTTTTAATTCAGATATGCCTAGGGACTTACACATTGATAATGGCATGAGATTTATACTAGCCCCTAAGTCACAAAGTGCTCTCCCTACATTTATATTTCCTATAGCTATAGGGATGTTGAAACTTCCAAGGTTTTTCAATTTAGGAGGAAGTTTCCTCTGAATTATTGCACTGCACTCCTCAGTGAGTGCTATGGTTTCACAATCTTGCAGCTTATGTTTCTTAGATAGAAGTTCCTTCATGAATTTTGCATAGTTAGGCATATTGGCTAATGCCTCAGCAAATGGAATATTAATATGTAACTTCTTAAACATGTCTAAGAACCTGGCGAATTGCTGCTTCTGAAGTTGTTGCTTGGTCTGCATCGGATATAGAGGCTTCTCAAAGCGAGAAAAGTCCCACTTCTTTGGTTGAGGTGCAGAATTCTGCTCTTCTGAATTTTCTGCAGCTTTTTCTTCTGATGGTTTAGCTGCTGCATATTTCTTCTCAGCTTCCTTTGTACTTACCTCAGGCTTTTCTGGTGTAGTCAATAGTTTACCACTTCTGGTTGTGATAGCCTTGGCATGTTCCCTTGGGTTTATAATTGTGTCGCTTGGGAACTGGCCTGGTGGTCTCTCAGCCAACTGTTTTGCAAGCTGGCCAATCTGGTTTTCCAGATTTCTAATGGAAGCGTCTTGGTTAGTTCTGTGAGCTCTTGTTTCAGCTATAAAAGCATTGGTTGCTTGGATATGTTCTGTTGTTGTTTTTGACAGCTGCAACACTACCTTTTCAAGCTCAGAAATCTCCTTGTTTGGAATATGAGGGGGTTGTAAGTAGTTGTTAGACTTGTAGTCTAGGCCACCTCCTTGGAATTTCCTTTGATAGTTGTTTCCTGGAGCAAAATTGTAGTTTCTCTGATAAGGCTGCTGCTGCCTCTGATCATTCCAAACTCCATTAACCTACACAGGGTCAGCTCCAACAAGAATAGGGCAAACATTAGACTCATGCTCACCTTGGCAGTACTCACAGATAGCATGTGGTTAGCTGGCTGCCACGTGTGCTGCAGAGACTTGCAATCATCAATCTTTTCAGTCAATTTGGCTAGCTGATGTGCCAAAATTTTTTGCTCTGCAAGCATTGCATCGTTACTGGACGGCTGAATTGATTCTCTCTTTGGCTGATGTGTTATGCTTTCGTTTTCATTCCGGGCCAAAGAATTGATAAGCTCATATGTCTGAGTTGTTGTTTTGGACCTTATAGTACCCCCTGCTGCAACATTAACAATCATACGAGTTTCAGGAGTCATACCATTAAAGAATATACGTACCTGCTTACCCACAGGCATATCATATTGTGGACACCTCCTGATCAATTCTTAGAACCTGTTCCAAGCAGCACATAGGGATTCTCTTTCATTCTGAGTAAAGTTAGTGATTTCGTTCACCAACCGGTTATATTTGTCCATGGAAAAGTATTCTGCAAAAAACCTTGTAACTAAGTCCTCCCAAGTTGAGATGCTATTGGATGTTTGTCTGTTCAGCCATCTTAATGCATTTCCCTTAACAGCAAAAGGAAATAGACTTAATCTCACTGCATCATCTGAGACCCCTTGGTGTCTTATAGTATCACAGATTCTGAGAAATCTGTCAATGAAGTCATGTGGGTCTTCAAAGTCCTCCCCTCCAAATTGACTGCGTTCCACCAATGCTATTAATGAAGGGTTTATATCGAAATTATTAGCTTGTATTGGTGGCCTCACAATGCTGGAGTTGGGTCTTGTGAACATAGGAGCCAGAATATCCTCCATCAGTTCATCCTCTGATCTTCGTCTTGGCTAATTATGTTGTTCTTCAGCCATTTCTGCTTCAGACTCTAATTCGGGGAGTGAATCTAAGTCAAAGTTTTCAGCTTCTCTCCTCCTTTGTCTGGCTAGTCTCCTTCGGATGGTTCTTTCAATTTCAGGATCGAACTGTAAATCCTCAGGGTTAACTGAACCTCGCATAAAACTCAGAGAAGCGATTAGTAACAAAAATTCCAATTACAAAGATTAAAAATTACTGTAAAAATCCGTTTACCAATCCCCGGCAATGGCGCCAAAAACTTGTTACGAAATAAGCACACAGCAAGTGCAACGCTCGTTTCAAGTAATAAAAGTAGGTAAGTAGAGTATCGTCTCCACAGGGATTGGGGTGAAATTCACAGTAATATTAATTCTAAGTAATTGGAAGTAACAAGAAAAAGAAAATGTTTTGGAGAATTCGATTGTAGTGTTGAGTGTTGAAAGCAAGAATAGGATAATAAAGGAAATAATGCAATAAATAAATCGAAGTGTTACCAATGGAATGAATGATTGTGGTTAGGCGCAATCCCCTTTGATCCCTACCTCTTTCACTTGACTGGTCATTAAATTTAATTAATTCTGTTAACTCAGAGAATAAATCTTTCCTAGATTAGTTAACCCCTAATTCCTTAGCGAATTAACCTTTTAACCTGAATCGAAAACCTAATCCCTTAGTGAATTCTATCGAGTTAAGCAATTGAAAGAATTTATTATAAAGTTCTGCAGCCATGCATCCCTATCCCTAGGCAATGAACAGCTGTTAATTTATTCATGTCAGAAATTAGAACCCCAACGTCCCCATTGCGAATCCTAACCCTCAGTACTCAGATAGAATGGCCAATTCTAAACAAGAATAAAACAATGAACAACAGAATAAATTAAAGCAAACATAATAATCTCATTCAATACCAGTTAAATTACAGAGAAGTTCTCATTGGTTCATGGCCTTCCCACAATACAAAGTTTTAGCCCGACATAGGCCTCAAAAACACCAAAGCTGTTGAATAATACATGATTATGCTGTGGAAACCCTAGCTTTGATCCTTGATTCCAGAAGTTTAGAGTGATATTCAGTGATTCCTAAGTTACTCCAAGGTATTCCAATCTATCTTATTCAGTCCCAGAGGCTTTGTATTTATAGAATGATTTAATTAAAGTAACAAAGCCTAAAACAGTGCCAAATCTCGAAACAGATAATTTAATTCAGGAAACAGAATCTTCATGGCGCTACTCGTGCGGAGTCCCGCGCTGATCGCGCGGAACATTCGAATGAATGGCGCTGATAGCATGGAACTCCACGCTTATAGCGTGGAGTTTTCGAGCTAAAAGGTTGATGTTGCTGGGATTCTGGCGCTGGTGGCCCAGGTATGGCGCGATCTGCGCCGAGCTTCGAATGACTAACGCTGTTAGCGTGGCTCTTGGCGCAAGTCGCGTGACTTCTTCGAGTTGAATGGCTTGAGCTCAAGTCTTTGGCACGACTTAGCGTGAATATGGCGCGGATCGCGTGGAGTATTCGAAACTGGGCTCTTCCTTTTAACCTTTGGCGCGACTCGAGCGGATCCTAGCGCGATCCGCGCAAGACCTTCAATCTTGTTTTCTTCTCTCTTTTGCTTTGAGCTTCCTCTTTTTAAACCTGAAATTCATAATTAATAATGAATTGAGTTTAAAAACAAAAATAATAATAAACTAACTAATTCTATTCTAATTCTAAATTATTTATCTAAATTATGACCTAAAACTAGCCTAAAACTAAGATGTGTTTGCAACACATCACTTGGTTCTTGGCAAGGTATTGAAATTTTTCAGGTTTATAAATGCTTGTTCAACAAATGGCTTTTCAAATTGATCCCCAAGTAGCTATGCTTAATCAAATTGAAGATTTGGCATGTTTAAAGCCAAAAAAGGGGAGATTGTTGATTCAAGTGAAGCCAGGCATCAATGAACAAGGATCAAGCTTCAAGTATTTTGTGCTTTCAACATGACCAAGGATAAAAGTTCCAAGAAAAGCTTAAAGACCAATTTGATTAATGTAAAAGGAAGTTTATGATCTGATAATCCAATTGAGCATATTATGCATGAATCATTCATCAAGGATTGATAGATTAAAGATCTTAGTAAAAGCATTTAAATAGAAAGGCATTTAAATCAACAAAGTTTTTGGAAAAATAAGTTCCTACTGCATTAATCAATTACAAAGGCTATGACATCGATTATTTTGTTCTTCGTGCCTTTCAGAAAACAAACAAAGAACATTGTAATCGGTTACATATCGGATTAATCGATTACTCAGGCTTTTTATGAGATATGGAACTCTCTGGCTTAATCGATTACAGAAATCGGTAATCGATTACATGCATGCTTAGGAAAACAAAGCTCACTGACTAAATCGATTACACATCGTGATAATCGATTACAAAGTACATTTTGAAAATCATGCCTGACTGGTTTAATCGATTACTTCACGGAATAATCGATTATATTGTTCATAGCTCAAACCCAGTACTTATTAGGAGCATTTTAATCGATTACAGTCTTGGTTTAATCGATTATATATGCGAAATAATCGATTACTGGAGCGGGTTTAATCGATTATTTTCAGTTAGAAAACTGTTATAAATAGAACCCACTATTCTGAGGGTTGTCACTTTTGAGATTTCGAATTCTGGGCAATCACAAACCTTCTTGAGCTTTCATTAGTGAATTTTCTGAGTTACTAAACACTCTTAGGCTTCACAAATTCGTATGATTGTTTGATTCAAAGAAGTGAAGCATCATTGTTCATCAATGCATAAGGAAAGGAATCCATTGAGTTAGTAATCTGTCAATCAACCTGTTGAATCATTCATGTGCATGAATTCTTGGATTATCAGGTGATATCTTTCCTTATTCTTTAAAGGTGTATAACTGTTAATTGAATTTCTGTAAAGATTAGTCTATTGTGAATGGGTTTCTTGCAAGGTTAGAGATAGTGTTTCTCTAAGGACAGCTGAGTAGTGTTCCCAGTGTGGGTTTTGGTCTCTAAGGGTCTAATAAGGTTTTAGACTTCTGAACTTTATCTAGGGTTGATAAAGAGAGGCTTGTAATTGCTTGTAAGAATATTTTTGCAATAGTGGAACTCTACTCTAGTGTTGAGTGAAAGAACTGGATGTAGCTTCATAGTATTTGAAGTGAACCAGTATAAAATCTGTGGCTAATCTTTCTTCTTATTCATTCATCTCTTAATTACTTTGTTTGTGAATCATTTTCATTGCACAGAAAGTTATACTATGTTTTCTATTCTTCTTGAAAAAGGAATTTGATTGAATATTGATTCTTGGTTTTGAAACAATTCTTAAAGTGATAAAGATCCTGTGGAAAAACTCTGATTTTAAATTTTTAATTTACCAAGGTTCAACCAATTCACCCCTCCCCCTCTTGGTTGATTTGAAGTATTCTATTCATTTTCAACTCTTGGATCTTAAAAATAAAATCCATGTATATCTTGAATAATCATCTACAATAACAAGCCCATAGAAATTGCCTCCCAAGATCATAGTTCTAGAAGGACCAAACAAATCCATGTGAAGCAACTCAAGAGGTCTAGATGTTGAAACAGCATTTTTACTTTGAAAAGAGTTTTTAGTTTGTTTACCTCTTTGACATGCTTCACATATCTTATCCTTTTCAAAGTTAAGCTTAGGCAATCCTACTACTAAGTCCTTCCTAATAAGCTTGTTCACATGATGCATGTTTATATGACTAGCTCTTATATGCCATAACCAAGTTTCATCAATGTTACTTATTAAACAGCTAGTATGATGTAAGAATGCATGATCAATGGATAAAACATAAATGTTATCCTTCCTTTTGCCAATATGGATAACTTCATCACTTTGATTGTCACATATCAAGCAGCAATTTTTGTTGAAGGAGACTTTAATCCCTTTGTCACATAGTTGGCTTATGTTTAGGAGATTATGTTTCAAGCCATCAACATACAAGACATTTCTGATTATTGTCTTAAAGCTATCTCCAATGTTTCCTTCTCCAATAATCTTGCCTTTATTGTTATTTCCATAAGTGACATAACCTCCCTCTTTTAATATGACATTAGTTAGCATTGATATGTCACCAGTCATGTGCCTAGAGCATCCACTATCAAGATACCACAATGATGATCTAGCTCTTAGACACACCTGCAGAATTTAAATCAAGTAGCAAAGAAAGATACCCAGTTAAGGTTGGGTCCATAGGGGCTAGCTACCTTTTTCTTCTTTTGCACCCACATACACTCTCCATTAGGAACATAATACTTTATAGCATAGCATTTAAAAGATGTATGTCCTTTCACCATACAATAGTTACAAATTATAGGTTTTGATGAATTTCTAAAGAAGGTGTTATGATTGATTTTTGAATTGCTGAAGTTTCTTTGATTCTTCTGTCTTGGTGGTACAAAATTAGTTTTGCCAAAGGACTTTGAACCTTTTTTGTATCCCAATCTAGAAGTATCTCCATCATATTTTTGCACACTTATCATTTCTGCTAAGTTGCATTTACCCTTAAAAAGATTTCTCAAAAGATCAATCAAATCACTGTTTTTAGAAAGTAGCAACATATTTCTCCTTAAATTCTTTTGTATTCATCAAACTCCTTTTGTAACATATTGTATTTATCAAGCTTAGAAGAAGAAGATGTACATGTGCACCCATTGACTTTGTAACTTGAAAGAAGTTTTTCATTTTCTTCTTTCAATTTACAAGATTCATTTTGCAATTCTGCAATTTTGGTGACGTGCCACCTTAAATATCCTTTTAGCTTGTTATTAGCTTTAGCTAACTTTTGAGTTTCACTATGCATTTCATTAAAGGCATCAACTATATTATCATACTCAAAATTTAGCTTGGATTCACAACTTGAGTAGTTTTCATCATCACTTATTGTGGATGTGAGACAAATATTAGCTTCCTCCTCATCTTCACTTGCTAATCCAAAAGTAATTGATTCATTTTCTTCCCAAGCAATGTATGCCTTCTTTGTCTTTCCTTCCCTTTTTATTTTCCTCTCTCCTTGCTGCTTCTTTAAAAATATTGGACATTTAGATTTGATGTGTCCAGGCTTTCCACACTCAAAGCATGTAAAGTTGGTAGAGGAGTTGTTGTTGTTGCCACTCTTTTTGTTGAACTTTTTGAACTTCTTGTTCATGTTCCTTCTCATGAATTTACTGAACTTTTTGACAGTAAGATTCATGTTTTCATCTTCATCTTCTTTACTTGAATCTTCTTCTTTTTCAACCTTAGATGATGCAGCCTTCGAAGCAATGTTTTTCTGTTTCTTTTATGCATCTTCAGTAATGGTTAGTTGAGACATTTCAAGTTCATATTCAAATAGCTTACCAAATAGAGCAGCCATGGACAGTTTTGATAAATCTTTGGATTCCTTGATAGTTGTGACTTTTGGTTGCCAAGGTCATGTTAGACATTTCAGTATTTTCATATTTAATTCTTCTGAATCAAATGTCTTTCCAAGTCCTAGAAGATGATTGACAATATGTGTGAATCTTGTTTGTAGCTGAGAAATGTTTTCAGTATTGCCCATCTTGAACATCTCATATTCATGAATCAAGGCATGCTTCCTTGATCTCCTTACTTCCTTAGTTCCTTCATGAGTTACCTCCAACATCTCCCAAATTTCTTTTGCACTCCTGCATCTCACAATTCTAAAAATTCATCAGAAGACAAAGCAGATGTTATCATGTTTTTAGCTTTAAAATCATATTGGACAACTCTTTTTTCTGCATCTGACATCTCATCCCATTCTTTGGGGATCAATTTGTTATCAACAGTTTTCATAGGAACTAAAGGACCTTTCTTAATAGCATTCCAAGCTCTAGGGTCATTGGATTGAATAAAGATTTGCATTATGCTTTTCCAAAAACTAAAATACTCACCCTCAAACATTGGTGGACGATTGAGAGAAGCTCCCTCTCTAAAGGTTATTTGATTTGTGTTCATTTTCTTTGAAAAGAAAGTGATCTTGAATAACTTTCAAGAACCATCTCTTGATACTAATTGAAAATACAATGAACGCTAATCAAACAAACCAAGAGGGGGGGTGAATTGGTTTATATCAAGGTTTTAAAATTTTACTCAAAACAATTTGCGGAATTTAATATATGTATCGTATCACTTAAAAACTTTGTAAGTACAAAATCTTTCTTTCAACCAATATCACCCTTGGAATTCAAACAATGCCTAAAAACAAATCTTGTTGATAATTTCTTGATCAACCAAATTCAAACAATGAGAGAAGAATAAAATTAGAATAAAGAACACACCAATTTATACTGGTTCACCTCTCAACCTTGGAGGCTACATCCAATTGCTTCCAACCCATACTAGGTTAGAGTTATTACTATATCACATCTTTTACAAGCAGTTTACAAGTGATCTCTTTATCAACACTAGACAAAGATATAGATTCTAAAACCCTATTAGAATACAAATCACCAAGATCCTGAGAACCCTACTTAGAATCCCAACCACTAAAGAAACCTACTCTAGCATGCTTGAAAAGGTTCACAATGATATATCACAAAACAATTGAAATTGTTAGAACATCAAAAAGAAAGGTTCAAGATAAACACAACCTGAGATCCTTCATGTATGAATGAATGAAATGAAATGTTGTTACCACATTTTCAGGTTGCAAAGATTAATAGCTCAGAATCGCAATCTTGAAATCCTTCTTTTTCTAAAACATTTTCTTTAAGAAAATCAGAAATCTTTATCACACAAGTTGTTGTTTGAACTCAGAGAAACATAGAAATTTTGGGCACTTATGAAAGCTTAGAAACTTATGGGTAAATCTCTCTTTTAATGAGTAAGTCGTAATATGTCTATTTATAAGAAAAAGACTCACCAAGCTTTATAAAAAACAGAATTAACTATCTATAATTGATTAATCCGTAGGTGTAATCGATTAAATTGCCCTGTGTAATCGATTAATTTAACCAAATAATCGATTAAACTGTTCATCAACTTTTTGGAATTGTTTTATGAACAAAATAATCGATTAATCCATATGGTAATCGATGAAAGCAACAACTCATGAAAGTTTAAAACACTTTTGTAATCGATTACGACTCATGGTAATCGATTAACATAGAACATCATGATTTCCAAAAATAGACTATGTAATCGATTACAAGAAATGGTAATCGATTAAGTCAGCAATGCATAATTTTCTTTTAACACTATGTAATCGATTATTAGAAATGATAATCGATTAATCCAGCAGTGAAGGTTTTCAGTTAACACTTATGTAATCAATTACAAGTAGTGGTAATCGATTAAAATGTTCTTCAAAGCTTTTCTAGATTTAAAAACAAAGCAAATAATCGATTAAACCGTAGTGTAATCGATTAAAACAGTAAGATATGCATTTTTTCAAAAAACATTGCCTATTTAGTTCTTTTCAAAAGATTGCTTTTATATTTTGATGAAAATATTTAAGTATTTAAATGATTAAATGCATGCAATGCAAGGATCAACAGATTGGCCTCTTTACACTTCTTTTTGAGTTACAATCTTCAAGGCATGTGAAAAGCTCAAAACACTCTTCCAAGTCCTAAGCTTCAATCTTCTTGTTGCTCCCCCTATATCCAACACCAACAAGAGAACAATGATTTTTCTTAAGGATGAAGGCATAGAGAGTGAGTCTTCACGTGGTTCAACTAGGTCTTCAAGTGAAGAAGAAGAAGAGCTTACACTTGCGGAAGCCGTTGAGGGTGATCTCTTGATGGTGAGGAGAATGTTGAGCAATTTTTGCATTGACAAAGAGGAGACTCAAAGAGAAAATATTTTTGACACAAGGTGCTTAGTTGAAGACAAAGTGTGCTCTCTTATAATTGATGGAGGCAGCTGCACCAATGTAGCTATTACAAGGCTTGTAGAGAAATTACATTTGCCAACCACAAGTCATCCTAGGCCATACAAACCCCAATGGCTTAGTGAGAGTGGAGAAGTGGTGGTAAATTCTCAAGTGCTCATTTCTTTTTTTTATTAACTCTTACAAGGATGAAGTTCTTTGTGACATTGTACCTATGGAGGCTGGACATATTCTTCTTGGAAGGCCTTGGAAATTTGATAGGAAAGTTATACACAATGGCATGGAGAACACTTTTGAGTTTAAGCACTTAGGCAAGAAAATTATTTTGAGGCCTTTGACTCCTAACAAGTGTGTGAGGATCAAGTGAGGATGAGAGAAAAGAGAGTTCAAGAGCTTAAAAAAAATACTGCACTTGATAGAAATAATAAAAGCAAAAGTCATGAGCTATCCAAGAGGAAAATTAGTGAGAAAAAAAGAGAGAAAATAGAAGAAAAAATTGAGAGCAAAAAAATTCATGAAACCAAAGAGAGTTTTTTCTTGAGAGTAAAAGAGGTCAAGAGAGTGTTATTTGCAAGACAACCTCTTTATTATATGGTTCCTAACTCTCTTTGTTTGCATGTTAAAAAGGAAGGAGAAAAATTTCCCATAGCCATGCAATCTCTTTTGGAGGAATATGAAGATGTTTTTCCAAAATAAATTTCTAATGGCCTGCCTCCTTTAAGAGGCATAGAGCACCAAATTGATTTAATTTTAGGTTGTTCACTATTTAATAGGCCAGCATATAAGACTTCACCCATGGAGGCAAAGGAGATTCAAACACAAGTGGAAAAGCTAATTGACTAGAGGTGGATCCATGAGAGCATGAGTCCTTGTGCCATGCCAATTATTCTTGTGTCTAAGAATTAGGGAACATGGAGGATGTGTACTGATTGTAGGGCAATAAACAACATCACCATAAGGTATAGACACCCTATCCCTAGACTTAATGATCTTTTATATGAATTGCATGTTTTACTATCTTCTCTACAATTGATCTTAAGAGTGGTTATCATCACATAAGGATGAGGGAAGGGGATGAATGGAAAACGGATTTCAAAACTAAATTTGAACTTTATGAATGGTTAGTTATGCCTTTTGGTTTGAGTAAGGCACCTAGTACCTTTATGAGTCTTATGAATCATGTGCTTAGACACTTTATATGCATGTTTGTGGCAGTGTATTTTGATGACATTTTTGTTTACAATGCCAATTTAAATGATCATTTGATGCATGTTAAAAGTGTCTTTGAGGTGCTTAGGAAGGAAACCTTTGTATGGAGCTATTGATAAATGTACCTTTTGCAGTTCACAAGTTGTGTTTCTAGGTTTTGTAGTAGGTGCTCAAGGAGTCCATGTGAATCAAGAGAAGGTGAAATCCATCATGGAGTGGCCAACTCCAAAGAGTGTGAAAGACGTTAGAAGCTTCCATGGTTTAGCAAACTTTTATAGGAGATTTTTAATGGACTTTAGTACCATTGCTTCTCCTTTGAATGAGTTGATAAAGAAAACCATGAGCTTCTCTTGGAAGCAAGAACATGAAATTATTTTCCAAACATTGAAGGATATGAACCTATTCTTGCATTGCCTAATTTTAATGCTTCTTTTGAATTGGAATGTGATGTATCTAATGTAGGCATTGGGGGGTTTTGATTCAAGATAAATATCATATTTCTTTTTTTAGTGAGAAATTGAAGGGTGCATGTTTAAACTATTCCACTTATGATAAAAGAGTTGTATGCATTTGTTAGAGTATTGTAAACTTTGCAAACATTATCTTTTACCTAAGGAATTTTGATCCATAGTGATCATGAGTCTCTTAAATATTTGAAAAGTCAAGGAAAGCTCAACAAGAGACATGCTAAGTGGATTGAATTTATTGAGCAATTTGCTTGTGTTATTAAACACAAGCAAGACAAATTGAATGTAGTGCTAGATGTCTTATCAAGGAGACATTATTTGATTTCTATGCTTGAAACTAAGTTGCTTGGTTTAATCACATAAAGGAATTGCACTCAAGTGATCATGGCTTATCTAGTATTTTTGCTTTGTGTGAGAAAGGGGGCTCATCAAGGATATTTTAGACATGATGGTTTCTTGTTCAAGGAAAAAAAACTGTGTTCGTAAAAGCTCTTTGAGAGAACTCTTCATTGGAGAAGTTCATGAGAACAACTTAATGACAAAAAATGAACACTTTAGGGTGGATAAAACTTTGGCTATTTTACATGAACATTTCTTTTAGCCAAAAATGAGGCATGATGTGCATAAGCTTGTATCTCAATGTATTACTTGTCATAAAGCTAAATCTAGATTAATGCCTCAAGGTTTATATACACCTTTGCCTATTCCTAACTCCCTTTGGGTTGACATTTCCATGGATTTTGTGCTTGGTCTTCCAAGATCCAAGAGGGGAAAGGATTCTATATTTGTTGTTGTTGATAGGTTCTCAAAGATGGCACACTTCATTCCTTGTCACAAGAATGATGATGCTTGTGAAGTGGCCAATCTCTTATTCAAGGAAGTGGTGATATAACATAGATTACCTAGAAGCATTGTGAGTGATAGAGACAAAAAGTTCATTCGCCATTTTTGGAAGACATTATGGGGTAATCTTGGCACAAAGCTCTTGTTTTCATCAACTTGCCACCCACAAACGGATGGCCAAATCGAAGTGGTGAATAAGACATTGGGTCAACTCCTTAGAGGCTACATCAAGGGAAATTTGAGGCTACATCAAGGGAAATTTGAGGACTTGGGAGGAGTGCCTACCTCACATTGAGTTTTCTTATAATAAAGTGGTTCACAAGACCACTTCCTTATCTCCTTTTCAAATTGTCTATGGCTTCAATTGTAACACCTGAAATTTCAAAAACTATGATCAAAATATTATATGAATTATTCTTGCATAGCTATTGATGTACGTATTAGGTCATGAAAGATTTGATGGTCTATATTTGAATTATTTGGGTGAAATATCAATTAGAGACATTACAGAAATGTTTGAAGAGAAATGACCATATTACCCTTTCCTTAAATCAGAAATTACAGAAATGCCCTTAAGGTGAAAATGATGAAAATGCATATTTTAGTGAGATATTTTAAGGTGGAAATTACATAAATGCCCTTGGATATTTTGGAAATGACAAGAATACCCTTAGATATTTTGGCTAGATATTTTATGGTGGAAATGACAATTATGCCCTAGGATGAATGATGAAATTACCATAATGCCCTTTAGGTCAGAAATGACCAGATATCCTTAAAGATTTTATGAGAACCTGATGAAATTACAGAATACTCTTGACTAGCAGAATATTAAAATAGTTTGTGACGAGAAACTCTAGAATAGGATTTCTATGAAGTTTATAAGATAGTGACTTTAAAATTGTATTCAGAAGACTTCAGGCATCAGAAAAATATGGAAAAATGAGAAATAGAATCTGTGAATTTTTCTCTCAATTATAGGATATATAGATTGGTCTAATAAAATGGTTTAGTAATTTTGATGGTCAGAAATAGAATGGACTAATCAAGATTAAGATAAGGACAGTCTTGTACTTGAGATCTGTATAGCACTCTGTAGAGATTAGTCATGAGTTATTTGTAATGTAACCAAAGATAGTTTTTGGAAATCTCTGGAATTCTATTATTTCACATTATATTTAGGTAGAAGAGTTCAAATCAAACTTGAATTCTTTTTTTTTAGAAAATACCATGTATAAAGTCATATTGGAACTAGATTTTTCTTCATCATCAAAAAAATGACACATGTAGCCTTCAAGGAAGTAAAATTTGTTTTCCTTTCCCCTTGAACTTGAAGTTAACGTGTAGAATGGTGTAGAAGGGAGGAGAAAATTCATGAATTAGCCACTTGTAAAGATCATAACAAGTAAAGAGACACTTGGAAGAAGCCATAATACATGTACACAAGATGAGAAGAAAAATCTTCTCTTGTCTCCTTTGGTAGATCACGTGGACAGCTCTAGACATTATTTCAACAATCCCTACGGTCAAAGGTTACATATGTGGGATAGTAATGTACCTTTAAACTTTTAAGGAGATCCAACGGTTAACGAATCTAGACTTAGGATTTTACTAAAACAGGTTTTGATAAAAAGTGGAGAAGCTTCAAGTCATGCGAACTAAGTGGGACACTTGTCTTACTTCCCCTTAAGCATGATGAAAACATGAAGAAAGAAGTATAAAGGAGTAGAAAGTTCATGATAAGCCACTTGGAAAGACAAGCCACATGAAGGAAACAAGTGGAAGGACACTTGTATGGTGCAAAATAAAGCTTGAAAGATTTTTCTTATAAAGTAAAGAAGTCATCATTAACTTAATTAGAATTCAATGGAACAAGAAGTAATTAAGTTAGAATGAAACTAAATGAAGGTAATTTAGTTAGGAAGGGCAAAAATGTCCTTGAATATTAAATTATTTCCTAAACACTATATAAAGGGGGGAGGGGGACCTAAAATGCAAATCATTTTCAAGTCACTTTCTCTACCCCAAAATCACGTGTAACTCTCCCTCATATCACTCTCCTCCTTTCATTTTCAAAGCTTAAACCAAATAAGAA